>JAOPJI010059845.1:0-12475 GCA_027122695.1 Merluccius productus
ATCTATCTATCTATCTATCTATCTATCTATCTATCTATCTATCTATCTATCTATCTATCTATCTATCTATCTATTTAGTATGAGAAAATAGCATCAGTTTTTTCTGTTTTGAGTTTGTGCAGGAAGAAGAATCACTATTAGGCCCTTTTAGTGCTTAAAATAAATCACAGAGACAAGGTCTCTGTTACACTGTGACAGTCACTGACAGATCTGATCACAGACTTTTCGTCCAGATGCGAAACTTGAATGTGAACTCTGTGGCCAGATATGGGATGAGATCTTGCATTCGTGTTTGTTTAAATGAATTCATGGTAAAATGCTGTTAATTGCAAAATGTTTCACGAAAGGTGCGTCACAGATCAGAATAGATCAAACAAGTTGCATTGAATCAACAAGTGTAACCAATCAGTATCATGTACAAGTATACAAATCGTGTACACATTTTGTACACCAACATCATGATGCCAATATGTGGTTTAGGGTTAGTCTCACAATAGCTGTGTCATTAGAGGTGTCTGTAAATGAAAAGGTCCAAATTGGCTGTGAAGTGAAACAAAAGTACCGTACCTAAAATGAACAAACCAACAAAATCTGGAAGCGGAAGCAGATTTCCTCCATCACCCCATTGCATGAATGTTGTATCAATGTGACACAATATTTTTTAGTAATGGGACAACAGGCCTTTTAACAGTTTGGCATCAATGCACTACAAATCCAACATTAACAACAACGGTCAAATACAACTATTGACCAGTTGTTTCCTTGACAACACAAAAACAATATGGTCAAAGCGCTGCAGAACAATATTTTAATTTCCGCTGATTAGGTCGATAAAAAAAATTATGTTAAAGATGAAAGTAACTAATGTTGGTAACTGGTATAAGCGTAATAAACCACTCTGGGGTGTCTATATTACGCTATATTATTTATTCCTTACATATTCCATGCATTGCTTTTGCAGCCTAGGCTGCGTAAAGAGGCAACTGTATCATTATTTGTATGCTTTTCTGGGGGTGGTGGCGGGAGAGGGGCTGTGGTACAGTTGAGTAGAGGGGTCAGAACCATTACTCACCGAGATGTAGACCGCTGCAAAGGATGCCAGAGTGGCGTGCTGTGACGGAAAGGATTTTCTGGAAGACGAGAGAGAACCAAAAATAGAATTGGAGTCTGCGTTGCATTATTGATGTTAAGGTGTTCTGTAACCAAATACTGTTACTTGATTCCAGATGATTAGGGGACAGAGGGTGTCATAACAGGGACAATATCTTCATCAATTCACAACTGTATTACTTAACATGAGTCACAGAGTGGAAGTCCATTTTTTATAGAGCTCTCTCCCAATGACCTACTTATGACGAATGATACATGCATGTATGTGTGCGCATACGTGTATGGTTATGTATGCATGTTTGTGTGGAAGTGTGACTATATTGTGCATATTTATTTGCATGTGATATTTTTGTTCATATGAATGCATGGTATGTGTGTGTGTGTGTGTGTGTGTGTGTGTGTGTGTGTGTGTGTGTTTCTATATATAACACACAACATGTGCATAGCCTGGTGGGTAAAAGTCTGCTACACACTCCATTGGGGAAAGCACAGCTCTTAGAATTGTACATCTGAGTCATAAAACTTTGATTAGAGATGAGAATCTCACTGCAGTGCTTCTTGAGCGAAGTGGCCCATTACTGCTGCAGCCACATACATAAAAACACACACACACAAACATATATAGAAATATATAGAAATAGTACCTCCTCTACAGATACACACATGAGGGTTCTTTAATGTTCATAAAGCATTAATGCATAATTTAGCATTTTCAGATTATGTGTATACTGAATTACAGACACATTGAAAATCATAAAATAAGTCCATTATAATTATTATCTAAAATGACCACGTTATATAATATTTACTTATATTGCCAATTAGAATACAATTTTTCACTTGAAACCAATCAGTTTCCATGCATGATGGTGTATAACATTCATGATTCATGATTCATTTGCAAAACATGGCATTCTTTTCTTTTTTTCTCCAAGAACGTTCATTCTTTTTTCCCCACCTGCCCTGAAGGATGGCGGCAAGGTTGGTTCCGGAGCAGATATCGGCCATGACGTAGGAGTTCTGCTCACAGGTGACATTAAGCGATGTGTAGTTGGGCTTGCACACAGTCAGGAAGTAGGGTGCAGGGTAGCCGGTCATCAGCTGCAGCACATCAGTGATGAGTGCCGTGGCACAGAGGCCAAATGCAAGGACTCCTGAGGAGAGGAGCAAGAAGGACAGTGGAGTTATGATCTCATGCAATGACCACTGTGGAAAAAAACCTGTTCCAATTGGTCAACTTGTGCCCTATATAGTACACAACTTAGGGTGTCACAATTGTATATTGTCTGTAATGTGAGTGTTCAAATCTGGTCCCCACATTTTGCTTTATACCCATAACGCACTGTAAATAACGTTTACAACTGATGCACACTTATTTCCACACTATATCCCATGATGCACAGCATTGTCAATGGATTCATCCAATAGGTCCAGCACATACAGGTTCCTTATGCAAGAGCTGTAACAGGGTGATGTCTAACACATGTTGGCTTGTGTATGTGACCAATACACGTCACGCAGATTGATTTCCGGCGCATTAAAAAATTCAGAATTCCCCATAGTTATTCCCTAATTAGTGTACTATGTAGTGTTCACTATATAGGGAGTAGGGAATGAGGGAACACGTGAGCCAATTGGAACATAGCCATAGATAAACAATAAATATTTTAAATATTTTCTGCACCAATACGCCCCAGTGCCAGCATGTTTTAATAACAATATCGATATATGGTGCCAGTGTATCCATTGTATGTATGTACATCCTCCACTACCACAATGGGAAAATGCTTGATCAAAAATATAATGGCGTTTTCAGGGTCTATGCATTAACGTCCATATTGGCAGTATGTTGAGGTGTGTCACAACGTACCCACGAAGCGGACTACCCTGCGTATGAAGGAGTTAAAGTTGCATCCGGCCGCATTGATGTTGGCCTCGGCCCCCACATGGCTCTTCCTCTGAGACAAGCAGCAGAACAGTATGCCCTCTCCTATCATGATCTGTCAGCAGGACACACAGAGACCTGTTAGAGAGGTGATACATGGAGTAGAGGGAAGAGGGAAGGAGTGTGTGTCTGCATGCGCTACGATGGCTGGGAAAATATCAATTATATAGGGATGTACTGGTCAATTACCACTGGCAACAGATTCCTTGTTCTTCCTAGAAAGAGACACAGTCTAAATCAAATTGGTATGGTCCTTTCAAAGCTGCAGTATGTTAGGTTTCACTGAGCCAGAAGGCCGTTCCTATGGGTCTTGTTTTGTCCCGTGGCATCCAGCCTCTCTCACCCTGCCACTCGGAGAAACGACGACGTTAAGGTGGACACACAAATAAACATGGACCAACGAGCAAATCCGGACAAGGAATCAGAGGCCAAGTCTGGTCCATTGAAAATATGTTGACAAAGCAAATACATCCATGTGACACAGATCCACGTGTACTGCTGAAAGGCGGTTTTTGTGTTGCAACCAATTGAAAATGCTGTGTTTTTTTATTTGGCCAGGTACATTCATTGTTTTCTCATGTCTGGCTGTCGAAAATAATACAAAACACTTCGCCCGTTCCCTGCTTGACAAGTAGCGGCGTCTACTGGTCTGAGTAGCAGCGTGTACTGGTCTGAGTAGCGGTGTGGATCTGGACGATGGAGATGGCATTTGGCTTTTACTCTACCTTCATTAATGCGCACCAGAACACTGCTTCGAATAGTTTCATTCTGCAGAGGCTATCAGCGTACCACACATTAATGTCTGTAATTGATATCCAAGTCTTCACAGTATAAATGCCAGACCGTTTTAGTGGTAGTCTTTGTGAACTTGTGGTTTGGTATTGCTACCGAACTGCACGAGTAAACTCTGAACATAGTGGTTTAGTAATGGTAATAATAGTGCATAAATACACATAAAACATAGTCATAAGAACTATGTCTGGCTTTTGCTTTGTGGCTGCTGTGGCAGTGTAAACCATTACAGCCAAAGGTAGAATGGGACTTTTCTAGTCTAGCTGTCTCCACTAGTTCAATGGTTCTTTATTTAAGTGTTTAATCTTTGCCTCACCCTGTTTCAGCTCAAATTCGAACACTGACTTTTCATAGAAGACATACTGTTACGGCCAGGCGAAGGCTGAGACTCAGACAAGCAGGCGGGGATAGGTTTAAATGCCTCGATAGGCTTTTATTGAAACTGAGAGGTCGGGGCCAGGTCGGAGGGGGGGTTAAGATCCGGGGTCGCTGTGGTGAAGGCGCAGGATCCAACCCTCGGTTTGCGGTAGTCTGAAGACGTGGGTGGTGAGAAGGTCCGCCATCTCCGCTGCGGTTGGCAGCTTCGCCAGGGCTACCAACCGCATAGACTTTGAAAACCGGTCCACGATGGTGAGGATGACAGTGTTGCCAAGGGAAGAGGGAAGACCGGTCACGAAGTCCACGGAGAGGTGGGACCACGAACGACTGGGTACAGGAAGGGACTGCAGCAGTCCCGACGGGAGTTGGTGGGACGCCTTGCTGCGGGCACAGGTGGGGCAGGTGGAAACAAACTCTCCCCGGCCATGGTGGGCCAACAGAACCGCCGAGGCAAGAAGGATAGGGTGCGTCGGACCCCAGGATGGTAGGCGAAACGGCTGGTGTGTCCCCACGTCATCACCTGCTTTCTGGCGGAGTCCGGGACGAAGAGTCGGCTGAGTGGACCGGTACGGGGGTCAGGCTGGCTGTGCTGGGCCCTGCGAACTGCTGCCTCGACGTCCAGGATCACCGCTCCAACTACCCCGGAGGACGGAAGGATGGTGTCAGGAGTGACCGGCTTCTCTTCTGTCGTGTGACGCTGAGACAGCGAGTCCGCCTTGGTGTACCGGGTTTCTGGACGGAACGAGATGGTGAGATCGAACCCTCCAAGGAACTGGGCCCACCGAGCCAGACGGGAGTTTAGAACCGCCTGGCCGACCTGACGTAGGTCAAGTTCTTATGGTCGGTCCAGACGGTGACAAGATGCTCTGCGCCCTCCAGCCAGTGCCGCCACTCCCGGAAGGCCTCCACGACGGCCAATAGCTCCCTGTTCCCAATGTCATAATTGGCCTCGGTGGGGGTGTAGCGACGGGAATAAAACGCACAGGGGTGCATCTTCTGGTCCGCCGACGCCTGCGACAGGACACCCCCAATTCCCGAATCCGAGGGGTCCACCTCCACGACAAAGGGCCTTGAGGGGTCAGGGTCGACCAGGACCGGCGCGGAAGTGAAGTGCCTCTTGAGGTCGGTGAAGGCGGCACTGGCTGCGGGGGTCCACGTGAAGGGACGCAGCGAGGAGGTGAGAGCCATGAGGGGAGCGGCCACCCGGCTGTAGTCCTGGATAAAGTGCCGATAGAAGTTGGCGAACCACAGGAATGACTGCAGCTGGGTTGACTCCACTCCACCACCGCCTGAATGTTCCTGGAGTCCGGCCGAGGCCGTCCGCACTCCACGATGAAGCCCAGGAATTCCACAGAGGAGGCGTGAAACGAACATTTCTCTTCCTTGATGAACAGGTGGTTCTCCAGCAGGCGTTGGATGACGCGGCGGACATGCTGGACGTGCTCCTCCATAGTCCTGGAAAAAAACAGGATGTCGTCCAGGTACAGAACGACGAACACGTCCAGCATGTCCATCAGGATATCATTCATCATTGCCTGGAAGACGGCTGGGGCATTGGTGAGACCAAACGGCATGACAAGGTACTCGTAGTGCTCTTGAACGCCGTCTTCCACTCATCCCCCTCACGAATCTGAACCAGGTGGTAAGCATTTCGGAGATCCAACTTCGTGAACACCGTGGCTCCAAGGAGGGAGTTGGAACTCATGAGGGGGAGAGGGTAGGTGTTCCGCCTGGTGATGACGTTCAGCCCCCGGTAATCGACACAGGGGCGGAGGGACCCCTCCTTCTTCTTGATGAAGAAGAAACCCGCTGCCACCAGGGAATTTGAGGGTCGGATGAGTCCCTCCGTCAGGCACTCAGAGATGTATTCGTCCATAGCCCTCTTCTCCGGAGGAGCGAGGCTGTAGCAGCGGCTGACGGGGTATTTGCTCCCTGGAGTCAGTTCAATGGCGCAGTCATAGGGAGGCAGAGTGCGGGCTCGGTCCTTGCTAAACGCCTCCCCTAAGTCGTGGTAAACCTTCGGCACCAAGGAAAGGTCGGGTGGAGTCGGGGGGGACCGGAGTGTTGGTGAAGCCCTGGGAGCAGCGCGAAGACAATGGGCATAACAGGCTGTGCTCCAGCTGAGGATCCGCCCCTCCCCGTAATGGATGTGAGGGATATGGAGATGAGGGGAACCACCACCGAGTGGGCCAACTTGACGTCGATGAAGCTCTCATCAGTGCCCGAGTCAATGATGGCCCCCACGGTGAGAGTCCAGTCCAACCAGGAGAGGGTGACGTCGAACCGGGCCGCATTGGCGGTTGGTAGGGAGCGGGTGACTCAGCTCACCTGAATTCCCCCTTCAGGTGAGCCTAGTCTTTTGGCCGGAGAGGACAGGTGTCACGGCGATGTCCCTCCTCCCCACAATAGAGGCGCTGTCCTTCGTTCCTCCTCCGTGCCTTCTCCGCCGCAGTCAGACGTGCTCTGCCCAACTGCATCGGCTCGGGGACGGCAGGTGTTGGATCGGCCGGTTCCGTTGCCGAAGGAGGACTGGCCCAGAGAAAAGGAAAAGGATACGTTCTTTGATGTCAACGGCCAATGTCACCAGGTTGTCCAGAGAGGCAGGCCTGTCTCGGACAAGCTCGTCCTTCAACCGCTCGCTCAGCCCCCGGCGGAAGGCACTCCGAGCTACCAAGCGATTCCCCTGATGCAGTGACATAAGTTGTGCCCCGACATCCAGCCCGGCGGTGGGATGATTGAAAACCCTCCTGAATTCGGCCATGAAGGCCGTATAGTCCTCAAAGAGGTCGGGACGGGCACTGAGGATGGCTTGAGACCAGGTGAGGGCATTGCCGGTGGTGAGATTGGTGATGAAGGCCGCTCAGCTCGAATTGCAGGCTGAACCCCCGGAACTGAGAAAAGGTCCTATCGAAGGGACGGGGGTTCGCTAGAATGAATCACGGGAGTGGCTGATCGAAAGTGCCGGTTGGGACAGGGGGGCAGGCGGGGGCGGAACTGGGGCTGGAGCTGGGACACCTGCTGCTGCGAGAGCCGCCACCTGCAGAGACAGAGTCTGAATCATGGCAGTGAGGTCGTTCATCTGGTTGGCTCATCTCTGCTGCACTGCTTCCTGGGTCTGAAGGCGGCCGCTCAGCGACTGGACTGCAATGGAGGCCTCCCGCAGCAACCGTCCATGTTCTGCCAGGACTCCTTCCTGAGCCTGGAGGGCGGCCTGGGTCTGTTCGGGGGGCGAGGCTCCTGCGTTGGCTGAGCTCTGGTCCATGGCCAGATCTATCTGTTATGGCTGGGCGAAGGCTGAGACTCAGACAAGCAGGCGGGGATAGGTTTAAATGCCTGGATAGGCTTTTATTGAAACTGAGAGGTCGGGGCCAGGTCAGGGGGGGGCGGGGGGTTAGGATCCGGGGTCGCTGTGGCGAAGGTGCAGGATCCAACCCTCGGTCCGCGGAGGATAACTGCTCTCCAGGAAAGCGGGGAACGCCGGCAGGGAGCAGGATAGCAGGAGGGCCGGTGCTTCGACACAGCACTGGATAACGAGGAAACGAGACATGGTAAGTAGACAACGGGAACAGACTTCGGGTATGACATACAGTCTACTTGCCAGGTATATCTTGGGGTAGATCTGGCGACGAGTTGAGAGGAGGTCCGGGTATTTGTAGGCAGAGGATGATTGGGAAGTGGTGTCAGCGGCGTCGAAGACCGGCTCCGCTAATTAGCTCCTCCGTTGCCCCTGGCGACGGAGCAGGCGCTGGGTGTGGGCAGAGGTGCTGAGTGTAGCCGGTGTGTGTAGGCGGAGCCGTAACACATACTAACAAAAAAATCACCATTTTGGGTTCACTGGCACTTTAATACATCTATGGTTGGTGCGAGTGCTTTCATGCACAGTACAGCAGTGCAGCACACCTGACCTTGGAAATAATTAGAGGGAGAATACATGGTATTTTTGGGTAAAACTGTCTACTAATTATACAATTACCAGGCTTTTGTAGTCTCGAACCAGCAACCCTGGTTTGAGATTTCACCCTACCCTAGATTTGAAAGAAACTCTTATAGCAATTTCTAGTAAATATCATTTTCTACCTTTAAGAAAAACTCAAATAGAGCTATAGCTGAATTAAAATACCCCTATTACACTATGCCTCCATTAACCTATGCCTCCATTACACTATGCCAGTAATGGAGATGATACACATTCCCTTGAAACCGCCTTCTACGTACTCCTAATTCCTTGCTCTTCATCACTGTGACTTTATTTCTTTATTTTTTTATCCACCTCTTCTGTTGCACACATACGCACACACACACGCACAGCCATGGCCCAGGGCTCTCTCTCTCTTCCTGTTGCCCAGGTTCTCTCCCTGTGTAAAACCTGTCTGTGTTCCAGAGAGGAGGAAGGAACCTTTTTTCTCTCTTTGCCCCTTTGCCCCCTACACCTGGTCTAGATCAGTTTTTGTGGCTTTGTTTTATAATTTGATAATTTGATGTTGTTTGGGTTAGCTTATGGGAGTTTTTAGTTTTTTTAGTTTTTACTTCGCTTTTATTTCGTCTGGACAGAGCTCCTCGCCTTTAATCTGTTCGTTTCGGTGGGCTACAGCACTTAATAACTAACTAATAACACTTTCTCCCAATCAATATGCAGTAACTAAGTCGTTTTTGGTGATTTAAACAGTTTACGTAATGTTTGATCTCTACCTGTCATCTGTCAGCTAATCCTTACTGGGGTAGTAACACAATCAAAGAAAATATTATAACATGCAACTATTGTTTATACATACACACAACCGCAGCAGACTCTTTCCTTTACTACAACTACTATTACTACAACTACTAGTCTATTCTTCTCTTGCCTGAATTCATCATAAGCAACAGTGACTAGCTCTGACTTGTTTAATGGCCCTCTGGACAGCAATGCAAGTCTGTATATAGAATGGACTGGATGCATGGATGATTATGTAAGCATGAATGAGTGTTTGTAAGGCATGTAAGGTAGAACAGAATAAATGTGGGATAGCTCTTTTTGCACAAACTCATGGATGGCAATTTGCACAGAAGCCTGTATGTTTGTACTTTTGTGTGTATGTTTGTACTTTTACTGTCTCCCTTATAATGCTGTTTGTTGTATGTGGTATGTTGTATGTATTTTACTGTTGTTACTGATGCAGTAACTTCCCTATACCCAAGACAAATTTCTCCCTGGGAGACGAAATAAAGTAACTTTGAACTTTGAACTTCATCATTTAGTGTCTTGTGTGCAATTCACTTGAAAATCAGATGAAGAAAATAACAGTTATGGATTTATTTTTAATAAGAACATAGATTCACCCCGTCGTTCCAGCCAGCGCACTTTGTGCCAAAGATGTGTTTACTCACTGAGATTATTGACTCACATTTTGATGCAGTTGAAAATATTCATTATAACCGAACAAACACTGAGGTAATTCGCATTTTATAACTTATAGCCTTTATTTGATGAATTCAGGAAGATACCGAGTACCTTTTTTTTAATGTCCAATTCAACTGGACACTATACAGCTACTGAGCACATCGTTATCACGTCTTTATCACATATCAAACCCTACTTACGCACATCGTACTTACTCTTCCAACAGAATAGAAATAGAGCACAGAGCACTGAGCAGATATGAAGAGCAGGTCATAGAAACCCATGACTCTTGCACTGCCCAGCTCCTTTTTAAAATATTCATCATTCCTATGCACGTTGTATAAAAGACCTAGAGCCATACTAATGGTTATCAGGTGCATTGATTCAAATTTAATAAAAAAGATGAATAAAGGACTGAACACATGATTAAATCAATCCATCGATTGATATGTCAGATTCAATAAGTAACTAGTACAAATCTATATTAAAGGGGAACCGTCACGCTCGCTGTTGTGAAAGAAAATTCTGTCTGTAACATCAACCCCAGTTCTGTGAAAATGGTTTAGATGATGTTGCAGACCAACATGCATATGAAGCAGTACTCTATTATGATAGCCGAGTGTGACGGTTCCTCTTTAATATGGACAAACACTTTCCTAATCTCTTTTCCTTATTGACACAATCCATTTTCCAAATTGGGTCTTGTTGTGGTGGCAAAAACTTTATTTAAACATCAAAGCTTCCAGGGTGCTTTAAGTTGTCAAGAAGCAATAATATGAAAAGATGATATGTGCTGCTTGCTCTGAATTTAATTGTAATTTACAACTTCAGGGATTTCTCTTTGTGATGTTTCATAGAATACCACAAACTAAATGGGGGCAACTAATTTTCTTACTACGTTCAAGGGTAGGCTGGGGCCTAATGTGTAGTGACAGCCCCATTGCCTGAATGCTCTCAGCCGTAGGAGGAGAATGCAGGCCTAAGCCGCTCCTTCCTTTACATTGCTGTTACTTCTTCCTGAAAGATCAAAGGGTTAATGCATAGAATGTAAGAATCTATTGATGCGATTATGCAGCATTACCAAAACCAGGTTTTACAATCAAATCAAACCCGAACACAAAAAATGAAAATATGCGAATCAATGATGAAGGAGAAATTACATTTCCATAGATGAGCCAGCTGACCAATACATTGAAGCAGTCGCAGTTTGCATGTCAAGAAAGGGAGTTTCTCATGCCACAATGCTTGTGGGACTAGATGCAAGCTCCATAAGATTACGTCTCTACTCAACATGAAGAAATCCTGTTGATTTTTGACACTACTAGTTCTGGCAGCAGTAGCTCAGGAGGTAGAGCAGGCGTCTGACAAGCGGAAGGTTGCTGGTTCGTTCCCCGGCTCCTCCTAGCTAAGTGTCGAGGTGTCCCCGACCAAGACACTTAACCCTAACTGCTCCTGATGAGCTGGTGGTTCCCTTGCATTGTCGAATAAGCACATGACAAGGAGAATACATCTGACGATTTTTGCAATTTTTGAAACACGTAACGGAAACAGTTATCCCTCGAACGAAAGTTCCTCCCTCTCTCTCATGGGCTACAGAACAGGCTGAGCAGCGGTATTACTTCCTCCGAAGCATGTTTGGAAGTCCAGCCCTCTATCTCCCCAGTAACGCACATTTGAAGCACCCTGTTCCCAGCATCCATAGTGAGATTCGAACACCTGGGAACGAGGTTAGATAACGTTAGAAAACGTTGATGGAACGCTTAGAGCCTTCTTAAAAGAGATGTTACCGTGATGGCAGGTCCAGCGAAGGCTAGACTGAGCAGCATCAACAGGGGGATGACCTCGTGGTTGGGGTCAATGTAGGGCAGGCTCAGGCTGCGGTCATGGCAGGTGAAGCCGGACTTGACCGGCTTGAACACATCCGTCCACTCCAGGAAGTAGAGGCTGACCACCGACGACACCAGGATGGGTAGCTGTTCATCGCCATACAGATAGGATATGGGGTGAAAGGTGGGAGAAAGAGAGACAGAGAGAGACAGACAAGTTCAAGGCAAAGTGCTACCAAGCTTGGGGCAGTCCGGGAGTTGACAGATTACAAACAAATTAATAAATAAAAGCGACAATGTCCCCCATAATCGTATGGTTCAGTGGCGATGCTAATTTGATTTTGTGACAGAAGATGAAGGTTTGGGAGATAGTAATTACTTGTCTTTCTTGCGCGTGTGTGCGTATGTTTACATGCATGTGGCAAAGAGTGTCGTTGGGATGATGTGGAAATAATTGCAATAAATATGAAGTGCTACCACTAATAGGGGACTCAAACTTGTATAGCATTAAACCTGTACCCCAATCCTTTTATACAAACCCAGAAGAGAAACTCCAGGGAAACTTGCAGAGGGGTTGTTAAAAGGTGGTTGTAAAACACAAGGCGGTAACACAGCAGGGAAATCACAACCATGAAATAAATGGATAAGTTCCTGTGTGGAAAAAAATAAAAGCGTATTAAAGAAAGACTCTACTGCGCTTTTAAACTTTAGAAATGAGTAACGCTTTCTCACTGGTAGGGACAGTGCTGCTACAGTAAAAGCATATTACATCCCAAAAGCATATTAGCACTGGTTTATTTTAAATGGGGGTCAGGATAGATGCAAGGTATGTTGTACAATGTCCTTTCATATTAAGGGCCCTATTTTAACGATCTGAAAAGCATGGTCTGAAACGTGCGGCGCAGGTGCATATAGGTAGCCTGATAAACCATCCTATAACATTAAGATGTATAGTCTGGCATCGACTGATAGACCTCGGCTGATCCAAGGGGCGGGAGGAGAATCGTCTTTCAAACTGCCTCTGCACGCAATAGGTTAGCGCTA
>JAOPJI010059852.1:0-48192 GCA_027122695.1 Merluccius productus
CAAATTTGTAAATTCAAAAAATACATGAGTATAAACCTATAAATTTTTGGTATCAACGGTCTACTATTGGCGGGCCGTAGGTTGCCGACCCCTGATATATACCGTCGATTAGAAAAAAATAAACGTCGAAAATTTGAACCCTAGTTATAAGTAATTATTGTTCTAAAAATTGTTGACAGATTTGTTATAAGTTGATACTTGTAAAATATTTTATTTTACGTTTAAATAATTCTTTAATGAATACTATAAATAAAATCTAATAATTTATATTTTTCGGTACTTCACATTTTTAGCCATTGATGATTCGGTAAGTGTTCAAGAATGTATTGTCTATTGAATAAATCATATTCGTAAATATTCAAATACTTATACTTAATCCAGTGATTTTATTTACCATGACAATCATTACGCAATTTTACTTATTCGTTGTTTTGGTCACATGTAATTTTTGTTTATTATATTAGTATTTCTACGTATTGTTGTAGGCTCGATAAATACCGATGCAGTTGAGAAAAGCAATTATATTGAATTTGGGATAAAAGAAGTAGCAAACAATAGAAATAAATTAAAGATATCATTTAAAAGTTTTGAAAACGGGAAAAAATGTTACATCCAGATATCGACAGTAACAGAAAATAAGTTAGCTTACAAAGATTTCACCTGTACTGGGAGTGAAAAAGGTAACGCAAATAAATGTGTCGTATCTTGCGACACTCAAGATTTGGACCTAGAAGACGTTACGTTTTCTTCAAAATTTGTTCTTATAAAAGTTGCCCATGACGCTGATAACGCTATTGGCTCTCCAACTGTGAAAAAAGTGTTATTGATACAAAAAAGTATGCCTATCTAAAAAGGTTGTATCAAACAGTTCTTATTGTCTAATTTAGGTTACGTATTGAGTCCAGAAATGGCAGTTAGTAAAGAGAACGATGATGTTAAATTTACTTATAACATGATTTGTCCTGCAACAGAGTGTAAACTAACCTCTGGTGGAACTGAAATTGTAAAATCAGCGACAGCGACAGACACTTGCACAATGCAAAATCAAGCTACCTTACAAGCACCTCTATCAACTTATCGACATGAATATACTTTGCAATGCGGAGAATATTTCCCAAGTTTTATGTATTTCATAAACAACAAGTACACACAAAAAGCTTCGGAGTTTTCGGAATTCTTTTTCACGGTTACTGCTGTAACGGGAGGAAATAATTATAAAATCACAATTCTTAATCCAAAACCTGATAGACTTTGCGAATTCAAAATAAAAGACAGCAGTGGTGGAGGTAGTGCTTATGTAACTACATGTGGAACTAGTACAACCTCGTGTATAACTCCATGCACGGAGGTTGTGATGAAAACAACTGCAGCCCTTCAGAAAGTAACCGTTTATATTCGCGAAATTTCACAAACGACGGCTCAAGAAAAAACATACGCAAGTATTTTTTATTTTTATCAACTTAAATCTAATATTACATTAGTTGCAAACAACGCAATTGCACCCAGTGCACCAACAACTGTAGGATTCACACTAAATTTGGCCAATATGAAAGCTGCAGACGGTGAAACAGCTGCTACCTCTTGCACTGCTTACACGAGAAAAGCACTTAATCCAGAAATAACAGAAAAGGCAACAGCACAATGTACCAACGCAAACTGCGGCACGGATTGCGGTAACATTGCCATTAGTGGATTAACTCCAGGAACTGCCTACATTGTGATCGTGGAAGCTAAATCAACTGAACAGAACCTAATTAAATTTGAATATTACACAAGAATATGTATTAAATAAATATAAAAGTTAATATTGACAAACATTTAGCTGGGACTGACAGCCAACTTACAAATTCTGGTGTAACAGTTCTCGACACAAAAATACAACTAACACCACTGGCTGACAATACTAATAAACTTGCATGTGCATTTCAATTGAAGAGTGAATGGGAAAAGGTCTACACTGATGCGTATTGCAACGGGATATTCCCATGTAGAGCGATGTGTTCTGAACTTATAACTATTGAGGGATTGGAATTGCACACAGAATATTCATTAATGTTGAAGTTTGATAGTGAAAATAACAATAAAGAGTTTACAAACTTAATAACAAGTATTTATTTTACTTTTAAATCTTAATAATTTTACTAGGGGGAACAACTTTGCGAATCGAACATTCAATAAACGGAGGAAGTTTAACGTTTACTTTGACAATGCAACCTGCACGAAACATGGCAGAATTGAAGTGTTTCCATACTCTGAGTGATGTCACGGACATCACTAGGCCAACCACAGTTGGAACTCCCTGCTTAGAAACAGCTCCTGCTAGTTGTACAACTAAATGCAACGCACTCACATTCCCTGGCGTCTCCACTGATAAATCTTATAAACTAGTGGTGAAGCCGGAGGAGTACATGGCTGCTGATACAGAGTATCTAGTGCAAAAAAGTACATTGGTTTGTATTGACCAAAGTGACATAAATATTTAGCAACTGTCGATGTCGAAGTGCCAATAGGGTACACGAGTTATAGTAGTACTTTGTAAATAATAAATTTTTAGTAAATGTAAATGGATAAATCTACTTTAAATTTAAAAATAGCTGCTCCTCCAACGAACTTGGTTAACGCCATAATTACAAGGTAAGTTAGGTTGTTAAGAACCACCATTAAACTTAATATTTAGTGAGTTTCAATAATTCTAGAAAAATGTCCGAATCGTTTCCATTTTAGCTCCAACAATTCTCGAACCAGGTGAAAACAAAAGGTATAAAATATGTTAAACAATGATAATACTAATTTACAATACAGTGTAAAGACCGCCGGAATTATATCGTAAAATTAATATAGTTAAATGGAATAATTATTTTATATAGTGCAAGTGTGATTGGAGGGCTGCTTTGCATAGGTGGATTGTTCTATTACTTTGTCATATATCGCAGGAAGATGGCGACATCGTAGAAGAGTTCGTCAATGCGTCGAATCAGTCTCACCTACAGATGCACATTTAACCTACTACACAAACAGATGGATGATTTTAATTTCAAGTTTTAATAACTATATTGGTGAAAACCATTTTTTCATTATAAACGAGTATTTTAATGGTAACGCGGATTTTCAAATAAAACTTATGAAATTTGATAATATTATTTGACGTTAATTTAAAAATTAGTTGGAATTTTTAAAATCGTTAATTCCTTCTACAATTGTCACTACAGATATTCTTTGAGTTTCAGTGGCAAAAAGCTCCAATTTGCTCTCAGTTGTATCTCTGTATTTCAGTAGTAATCTAAGAGAGTTAATAAATTGCATTATTCGTATATTAAAATTTATTTTATTGCGCTTGGATAGTTTTTTGTTGCTTAAAATTGAATTTTAATCGGACATAAAATTAAGTCAAAAAACAGTTAGTAACTAGTTCTTTTTTACCTTGTGCAAAGACTATAGATTAAATAAACTTTAACCAACATGCAATAAATAATACTTTCTCTCAAAATTAGGTGAATAACTTTTCAATCAGCATAAATAACACTTTTTAAAATAATATTTGAGCATGAAAAATGACACAAGACGAAAATACAATATTACTAAGCTGACGCTAAAGCTCAGCGTTTTTTGAAAGTTTTGAAGTGAAAGTTTCATTTAGGTAGTTTATTACAATGGATGGAATGTTTTACTTACAGTTTTGCAATAAATGGTATAACGCAATTCTTAACTTGCTAAGTTTAGTGTACATTTCATGAATTCAATGATGTATGTCACTTGTTGGCCAACCATTTATTAGCTTAGTTATTGTGAAAGTTGTTTATACTAATAACTTAATATAAAAATACTTAAAATAGTGTATAATAACTCGTCATTACTTATGCTAATGAATTTGTCGATTGATTTTAATTTATTTTCAAGGGAGTTAATTGTTCAATAACATTTATACAATAAATTGACGTGGGAATAATTCTAATAAAGAATTATTCAATCAACCAATAATTTGTTTGATGCTTCAAAATATAAATCTTGAAGGATATCATCACGATTTAGTTAGATGGTTTGATTATTGACTCGATCTTAAATTTCAAAGTTAACCACAAATATTATAGACAAAAATTACATTAGTATTGTAAAAGTATTGCCAAAATATAGGAAAAAATACAAAAAGCAATTGGTCATTACATATAGCCCACACACTCACATATGAACACACTTAATGTATTGAAATACAAAATAGTTAGATCAATGCTTTTAGTTACAGAGTTTAATACTATAACCATAAATCAAACTATATTTGCGTACATTATGAACAAACAGTCATTTCCTCCTATAATCCGATTAGAAAATTAACTAATCGTATTATATTTTTTTAAATCAGCTAAAAACTTGTGCATACAAACGTAGTAATAAGCAATTAATTAAATCAAACTACATTTAAAATTTTTATCTAAGTTTAATTATATTAGCAGTGTCGTAAAGTGAGTGTGTGTAAGGAAAAATTTTTTGGGAATGCGTACTTGCAGACACTTGCAGACACAACTCTTTTATATACATAGTAGATCGATGTACGCCGTAATACACTAATGGGTCAATCTAATATCTAGAGTTCTATCTTTTTTTGTATAAACAAGGCAGTAGACCGATTTTCACATCTTTCTTTGATGAACTTTTCGTTTTTTTTAACTCAAATAATAGAAAGTGGGAGGATATGTTTTTCTAAGCAACATTAATAACTAACTATATCATAAATTAGAGGGTGCAAATACATTGAGCATCAATTTGAACCCCAGTTGGTTTAAAGAAGAAACGAAAGTGGGCACGTTATCGAATCTACTAGCCACTTCAGCAATCAAAAGAGTTCCACTAGTTGAGAATAAACCAACAATTCCTCCAATAGAATCACTTTAATTTTAAAATACGATTCGCTTCGTTAATGAAATCGCATAGATTGGTCCCCATAAGAGACAAACAAAAAACAGCAATATCGACCGAATTATCCCCAAGTGGAACCTAAATGTCTTCAATAGAAAACTCGCTGATAACTGCACAAATACGTTTTTAATGTCGCATGCAGTGACATTGGAATTACACGCGACCAAATCAAACGAATGAACTTTGCACTGGTTTAACTCTGTGGATAGTCGCGCTTTGCCACAGCCCATGTCGGCCACTATTAGGTTTTCTTTTTGTCTAACATTCAATCAGCATAAATTGACCATTATTACTACAATGAGTTAATTCGCTTCACTATGACATCTAAAGGGTTCGCAGGCCATTGTTTTACCTGCTCGCCGTAACCATGGTGGTAAATGTCGAAAAGCTTGGGATCATTTTTGAACATGGTCACCGATGCTTGGCTGTTCGTGGTGTAGAGGAGTTGGTTGATCCAGCGAAATTGGGACGATGAGATGTCGTTATTGATGGGCGAGCGTTTGTGTTGCTTTTTCCCGGCCTTTAATTTTTTCTTTGTGTTTTTCTGGTTTCGCATAATAAAATAAATAACAAAATGAGATTTCGGCTAAAAAAGTTAAAACAGTTGCCAAACGCGCCGGCTAATTTCGGCAAATGTCGTACAATTAGGTTGGGTGTTTATTTTCGAAAATTTTGATCGCAATAGCACATGTGCCATTTCCAAAGTAGAACAAAGTTGTGTGAGTTTGCAGGAACCCATTAAACACTCTGTACTCATATTCAAAGCACGACATACGATTAAATTAGGAGTTTAGCACGAAAAAATTGATTGCATGTTCAATTTTTGTGCTTACCGTCATTCTGATTGAACATATAATTGAATTAATGCTTATTTTCGTTCATAATGTGGATAAAATTTAATGGGAGAGCAGATTTTATGATGACGAATAAGTCTAGTAGTGTGTTTAATCTGGGGTATTTCTTTTGTTGTTGTGCAAATTCTGGAAACTACAAAGGAAAAGATTCCGCAAGTCGCACAACACATTTTGTATGCTTCAATGTGTTATGTTTGGTGGGAGTAATTTAGAGAAATGCACGACTATGACGTTTCATATATAATATTTAGAGAAGTACAAATAATTAAGTCTCCATTTGTCCTAAGTATATATGTTTTAAAACATTTTATTCTTATTTGATCAATTAAATTTATTGTTTATATTAAGTGACCAACAGCACTTCGAAGTACCCTCGACGGTCAATGATACCAGTTTACGACATTTAAAAACTGTTTTTAAATAAGTTGGTGTTTATTTCGATTTATTTTCGCGTTTTCTAAAACCTGCGGGTAGCTCATGATCGCCAAGGTAACATCGCACAAACAAACAAGGCCACTCAGAGTTCCTATGTGACTAACAACCAGTAGTAAACAATTGAAAGTTTTGTTAGTTGGTCGTCCTAAGTGTGGTTTAAGTTTTTTGGCAATTTCGATGATAAATACAAGTTTTTGTGTGTTTGCCGTTGAGTAGAGTAAATACATCTAGAAATTGAACAGCTAAAGTACCGGATAAATAATATATTGGAGAGTGATCATCGTAAGTTATACTCAACAAAAGTGAAAAGATATAGTTTTCGTTGTCAAATTAGATCTCGGTGTGAAGGAGCAAGCTTCCAAAATAAAGGAAATAATCGACTCGCGGTTGTTTAAAAACATAGTTGAAGTATTGCAATTCAATTTTAAGTGATTTTTGCTATAATTTAAGATTTTTAAAAAATTATCAAACATCCGATTGGCCGATTAAATTGTTTTAGGCATACACTAAGCTACAACCGGAAGCGTCTCCTCTCAATAAATCATTCATTGACAATTCTGCAGACGTTGGGAGAACTGATGAAATCAATAATTTGACGGAAGTAGGAAACACCAAATTATCGGCTAGTACCTCGGCGGAATCTGTTGCGAACCCCGACACAGAACACGCTGAACATTCTACCCAAGAGCCAACTCCTCAATCCAAGACTGTTGTTTCTCCCCGTGTGAAGAATCCAACTCCAAGAGGCAGCAGTGCGGGAGTCTTGATAAACTTTTATGAGGAAATTTCATCGAAACCTGACATCCAAATGAACTCGTCAAACAATCGCAAGTCCATGAGATTGGTCAATGTGGAAAAAGTGGTTTGTTCCAAATATTCCTTTTCTCACTTTATTTAGAATGGAGAAAATGCTCTTGGTTTTAATATCATTGGTGGTGCCGACTTGAACACTCCCATATACATTTCAAAGATACTAAAAGGGACTGGTGCTTTTAGGTTGTCTTTTTACTTTACTGTTATTGAATTATAAAAGATGCAAACAACTGCGTAGAGGAGACAAAATTATTCAGATAAACGGGATCGTAAGCTTTTTTTATTTGATAATTTGGGTGATTTTGTCTGATTTTTAATTCAGTGGTTATACCTTGCATTATTTATTCGAATAGATATTAAAAATTTGCGTACGTATGAATAAACTTTGTTATTTAAATTATCAACTAAATTTACTGTATATATTCGTATTTATCTACACACACTTGTTTCAACGCCATATTTAAATTTCATAATTAAGCAACAGTTGATGCCATAGTAATGTGGTTTTGGTGATAAAAAGGTTTTTATGGGTGTCATTTAGTAGCACTGGAATGCTGATAGAACGCATGGTATCATTAGTGTTTAAAGTCCATAGACTTTTCCCGGTTCATATGTAGTGGAAAGGTTTATTAGTTCGCTGAACCAACGCAGTGGATAAAGGAATGTGTTGTATCTGAAATTGTCTATTTTGGAGTTAAAATCAGTGTTTTAAAAGCATACCCATTCTCGGCGCACGGCACCTTAAAAATGTAAAATGTTGGTTATGCTACACACCACTGGCGTCGTTATATCCAGTTTTTACCTTAAGTAATTTAGTATTTTGCAATTTCATATTTTAACATTAATGTTAAATATTCCGATAATATTTGCTCTGTTTAAAAAACTAAGAGGATTAACTGACTAAAGTAATTATTACTTAATAAATTACTAAATAATGGACAAGCTTATGCATTGAGTAATATAATTATTTAGGATGTGCACAACGCCACGCATGAAGACGTAAAAAACATTGTTTCTAGCTGCGACAGTAAGTCTTTGAAACGAGCGTAATAACAAACTCTTTAAGGATTTGTTCCTCTGAAAGTCAAGTACTGCATTCAAGGTAAGGAACGAGTTTACTACCGCGATATTGATTGACTCCATCGAGTAGAAATGGAAGAATTGGAAAAAAATCATAAACATACTGCCTAAAGTTGCCTGCGTTTCTTTCTGTTTTGAGTGTTTTGTTTAAGTGTGTTTTATTGGCTAGCAACCACACGAGTACAACTACATTACAAAATCTACCAGTTTTATTTAGAGTCTATTTAAGTTGCTGTTCAGTTGAGCTTTGAGTTGGTTGTTTTCAACCTTGAGTTGATCTACACCAGTGTTTTGCACTCCTTTGCAATAGTCAGGGTCGATGTCAATGTCGGCCATTTTGGCTTGTTTCTTGAACCAACTGTGGTTCTTTACTTTGGATTCAATCGTGAGATCATTGTCGACAATTTTCAGCGCCAATTTGATCACCGACTTTAGTTGTTTTGTATCCATGTTGGGGTCCCATTTAAAGGTGTATTTTGGTATTTGCTACGGCGGACATGGTCAACAGGTGTAGTATTCAACAACTTATACAATTACCTGGTTGTCTTGTTTTCTGTTGAGTTTCTTTAAGATGTCTTCGTACTTGTGGATTTCCGGCGCAGTCAAAAGAATCACCGAGAGGCCGTCTCTAAAACAACGGGCAGTTCTGCCACTTCTATGAATGTAGGAGTCGCCACTCAGAGGGACGTCAAAGTGAACCACGTTGTCGACGTCGGTAAAATCCAGCCCGCGAGCAGCCACGTCAGTGGTGAAAAGTAAGGGGTTTTTGGCGTTGAAGTTTTCCACGGCTTCAAACCGTTTGCGTTGCATTTGCTTACCGTACAACAGCATGGGTTTATTTTTAAGATAGCCGAACAATGATCCTATTCGTTTGACACTTTCCACTTTGTTGAAAAACACCAAGGTTTTTTCGGCGACATGCTCCCTCAGAAATTGATACAAATAGAATTCTTTTTCATTCTCCTCGCACAATACACGGAATTCCTTGAGAGCATCGGGAGTCATGTTCTTTTTGCTTATGTCGACAAGAGTGGCTTTTTTGAGGTTGATTTTCAACTCATCGATTATTTTCTGTTGACAATCTAACAAAACCCAACAACATCAACAACATCAAAACAAATCCAGTTGTTACGGTCAATTTTGGATTTATGGTTCCTTTTTAGCTGTGTAGATCCATCAGTTGAATTGGCCGCATTGATTTGAAGTGTCGCTGACAACACGAACTTTTTCACACTGCTAAATTTGTTGACTACCGCACAAATCTTCTCCAACTCATCGTAATGACCATTCTCCACCATACGGTCAACTTCATCGACCACAAACACCTTCATCCCATTCAAATTTGACAAATAGGATTGAGTGTGCTCGGCGGTGTCTTTTTCAGCGTCCAAATAAGACCACAATCGGCCAGGAGTGGCGACAATGATTTCTGGGTGTTTGGAAAGCAGACGCTCATGCTTTCGCGCCGAAATTCCGCCAATAATAGCGACGCTGTAGATATTCAAAGCTTTTGACAATTGCATTATTTGAGCGTGCACTTGGGTGGCCAGCTCTCGAGTGGGCGTCATCACGATAGCACGTACACATCGAGTTTGTGGGTCCGAACTCTCATCGCACGATTTCCTGATACAAAGTATTTGGTGGAGAATCGGTAGCACATAGGTGAGTGTTTTACCCGACCCTGTCTCAGCTGCAACGATCGTGTCATTTCTCATGTGCACTGCCTTGGTGAGGGTCAACTGTTGGACCGGTAACGGCTTTTGGAAGCCATTACTTTCCAGCGATTGAACCAACACCGAGTCCAATCCAACTTTGAACCAATCAGAGTCCCCTATAATTTCGACCTCATCCTAAATTGAACCCTGTAAATTTTATCATCTTTTCATGCTATCAAAGGTGTACAGTGGTGGTGGTGGTGTGGGATTGTGCAACATCTACTTCGTTGTCTTCGGACACTTCCAGTTGCACTTCCACTTCGGACTCGTGTCCAGCATCATCAGCATCACTATCAACCAACACTTCCAGTCCCATGAAACCGTCCACATCGTCATCTTCGTTGGTTTTGACACGTTTCCACTGGGGCATTTTGCTGCTGGGGCGACCACGTGGTGGACATTGATTTTGTCGTATTTAAGTTGAATTCGGTGAGTTTTGCGCGTCATAAACTTCTTTTCACAACCTACTTATTCTTAACCTGCCAATTAAACCCAAATAATAAATTTATTGTAGCATTCGCCCTTTTGAATACCGAAAATACCTAACTGGCGTGTCCAACTGTAAACTTAATTTTTAATAGTTTTCACGGTAATTTTAAATGTGCAATCAGTTTTTATGCCAAATTTACCACATACCTAACCTAGCGTACGCATGCGTTAATTATATTAATAACTTTTTAATGTAAACTAAATTATTTAAGGCCGTCTGTGAGGGACTACTTATAGTTTGTCGTTTTCGAACCCAGACCTATGATCTTTTTGGATGACTAGTGAATATTTGGAGGTGTGATATAGGATCAACATGATGCAGACCGGTTAAGCATTAGTAACAGGTCCGATTTAGACGTTGAGAAAGATGTGCAGTAAATTAAAAGAATAGGTTGCCCGGCTTAACCTAGTGATATTGGAGCTTATTTAAATATCAACTTTTGTGTATCAAATGAGATGACCTGGTGATGTTTGAGCTTATTTAAATACAAGTAAGCAGCACAAAATGGCCAGTTATGCGATTAAAGATGATGCCTAACAATAGGTAATAGGAAAATTTGGGATTTGTCAATAGTTCGTTCTAGTTGTAGCCATTTCAAGATTAACAACAATTAACCGTTACACATCAATAATGTGAACGAACAACAAGTGTGGAAATAATGAGTGGAGTAATTTGGTTTGTTTAAAAGCTAACAAGCGTGGTTTTAATTGAGGGATTTTATCCGGTGAAAACGACTTAAATTGTGTTAACCCAATTATCAATATTAAGAAAAATGTGTCTAGTAACTGGTCAGCATCGCCAAATTGAGAACTCGTGGTTCACGCTTCTAATTAACACACTGTGATTGGCTTGACTCTAGTTGAATCAAGAACCATGGTGGCTGATTAACAACTGATTACAACAACTACGAAAATCGTCTGTGTACTCGCACAGGATAACCACCAATTAAATCGTTGACCATCAACAAAGCTCAAATAGTTTACACGAATTAAGAGGTAGAAAGAAGAAGCTCATTCAAATTAGCCAACAAGAAACCACTAATTCATTTATCATTATGGATAGTTGTAGTAATCATAGTCTGAGAAAACTGGTCGTTCTCATCAACCAATTTGGAACAAACGACGAAGACCCCCTACCAATTATCACCAAAAACCACATACTCTCGAACTATCTCCAGCTGCTTTCATCAAGTCTGGACGTGGACAAGTTTGGTCAAGTCATCACCTCTAAAAGTATCAACAATTAGTCCTGTTCAATAATCGCAGTGAGACTGTCTGCTAGATAATCAACTGTGTGTGGTGGTCGAACGTAAGTTGGATCAGAGTGAATTTATAATGAGGAACAAATGTTGGGGCATGCACATGTACAGCTATAACCTTTTCAACAGTCCCAAAGTGCCGTGTGCCTGCATGTTGGATGCCAGTCCTAGCTGTGGATGTAACTACCGACTCTTTCATCATTATTTTTGCGTTAATCCCTTTCATTACGTGTACAACGGCAAAAAAGGTATATAGACATACAGTGTGTGCTTAACACAGCTAACTCTTTAATCAGGATGCGACGGTTCATTCCTAAAGTTCAAGTAAATGCACCATTGAATACGCCTAAATAAATTATGATGTGAAGAAAAGCTAAATTGAGTTCGGCCGAATATTTATCTTTGGACAGGTTTTTCAGTTACCGAGTACCCAACTACAGCCTTGTTCCGATGAATGGAGCTTCAAGTAGTCACTCGAAGTCCACTCATGTATATGTATAGCTCGCCTAAGATTCAACCGAATACATGCTAAAGTCCAATGAGGAGCTCGACCAGTTCAAATCGTGGATATGTGTGACCTACTACGAAGGTGAAAATAGTTTGATCTACAACAAAAAGTACCATCAAACTTCAGTCCGTGTTGTGTGCAACAAAGCGCGTTTGACAAGTGCGCCCAACACGCTCAATTTGGCCGCCCTCTACAGTCCTCTTCAAAATCAGCAAGTATGTTGGAGTGTGATCTTTCTCTTACTTATTACCTATACATCCATACACACACATATATATAGGTGATCTCATGTAAAAATCTGATAAAAAATGGGATTTCTATTGACAGACAACAGAGCACGGTTTTCATCACATCGCTTGACCCCATCCCTGTTTTCGTCCGCACGCCTTTTATCAACTACTTGGAGGCTAAACACCCTATGTATATAACGCGGATTTGCCACCAAACTCCAACAAAAGTAATCACACACACTTACGCGTGAAATCCACATGTTACTACATTGTCAGATTTTCGACTTGGATAAATTCAAAGAAATTGTCGATAACAAATGCACCACGCAAAACTACGAAGACGTCCTCAATTTGGCCTCTTTTGGCAGTCTCGAAGTGAGTTTTGTGAAAGGTTGGGGTGAAAACTACAAACGCCAGAGGATCAACGAAACTCCCTGCTGGTTGCACTTTCGGATAATCGAGGCGCTTGACTACCTTGATTTCAAACTTAAGAGTATGAGTGGACCTAACGGCGTCTGTCCGTCTACCACTTGAATTTTATATTTATCAGCCCATTTCAACTCCGTTTTGTTTGGCCTTTTCGGGACTGGGTGGGCCAATTTTCTGTTGCATTGTTTTTCATCTACAATTTACACCCCTTATAACTCTTAATTTGTGAAAACTTTTAGTTTGAATTAACTTAATTATTTCCCAAGTCATGAAAAGTTATTTGTTACCAAAGAGCGTACTTGTCGTTGCTTCGTCTATAAAAATAAAATCTAGACTTTGTAAAGTTACCTCTAACATTAACATGTTACCCGTGTGAGCATATCTTTGTCCATGTGTGTGTGGACACAAGTTCAATCAATTTTCTTCCCTATACATGCTTTATAATGCTGCATTCACAGCTAAAATTTGATTGGCTGGGTATACTTGTTTAAATCCGCTAGTTTTTGTTGATTTTCAAAAATACATTCAGATTATAATACACAATGGCTGTAACTCCCCAAATTGCTCATAGAAGCTTTGCTTTAGGCGCCGAATATTAAACTTAGTAATTAATAGCATTGATATAAGCAAATTTATTTCAATATCGACGAGTAGGCGTTCATGCTGATGTAAAATCGACTACTCAATAATTTTCCCAATGTCGCTCCAATCCTGCAGTAAAAATATTAATGTTGAATTCCTGCACTTACGGACTCTTCTCTCTAATAAATTGTATGTTCAGAATTTAAAATCGGGCAATGGTCAAACCACCGATTTATGCTCCATTTATCTACTTTGAGAGTTATATTCTCATATGTTCATCGATTTTTTAGTATCAACAAAAATAATCATCACCTTGGTAATGTTTTATAAAATTATTTTTCATATAAACTTATCAACAACTGTCGTCGCGAATTATTTTCTCAAAATTTCAATTCAGCTCAATTAGAAGGTTCCTTAGCCCTGTTAATGAAAGCTTATATCAACGTTTTAAGCGTTTTCACATCAAGTTGTTAGTAGTCAAAATTGTCACAACAATGAAACTATTCAATGATTTCCTAAAAGGCAATGACAACATCGAGTTGGTGAAATGTGCATATAACGCACCAAGCTACACATTAGGTTCGAAATTTTTGAAAAAATAGACCAAACATTTCATCAATTTATTAGTAATAATAATAAACTTTGCCTAAAACTTCCAAGCATCGCTGAGTTTGGCGCTAGTTCATTTTAAACGTAGGAATTGATAATCTCTCAGCCTGGGAGACAGCATTGTTTTGCACAACTCAACTAGGGATTACCAACAATGGAGGTCGTCTTATACTACGCTAAATAATGATACTTCAGAAGTTTTACGTTCACCTTCGTCTGTTCTAATAATTGGCCAAAAAGAAACGTTGAGAGTTGACACAAAATTTGACTCTCAGAGCTTCAGTTATACGATTGATTAATAGTGGATGTTGCGTTTATCAAATTTTAGAGTAGCCAAACGTTAACATCTTATTTTCGCTCGGAAGTTGACTTCAACCAAATAATTAAAAGTGTTTGTTTTTTATTTATAGCAATATTTTCCTGACAAACAACCGAACTAATAGTTGCCCGCGAAACTAATTTTACTTTGGAAATGAAAAAACGCAAAGGTTTTTCCGCGTTATTCTTAGTAGCGAAATTAATCGTACAACGTAGAATAGTGTTGATTTCGCGCATGAAAAAATATAAGCTAAAATTGGTCAGATTCGGTATAACTTCAAAAGTTGCCAATTCAGTGAAGAGTAAACCCACAATTCTATAATGTAACGTATTCGCGCGATAATAAACTGTTTGTTATTTTATTATGTACGCAAGCGTCATAATAAGCTGGTTGGTTATTTTTTATTATTTGTGCCCAACTAGAATGCTCCTCGGATCGAACTGTTAAATAGTAATAAAGATGCACCTAATATGTGATGTATTAAGTGAGCAAGTGGTATATTGTCCAATTAGCGGTTTAATTGTGTCGACACATTCAGAATTCCAATTTAGAATTGACTATTAAATTATTACTTTGTGGGATATTTGGTAAAATTGAACACGAAAATTAAGAGTGGCATAAAAAAGAGTTTAATGTGCTGATTACTTTTTCATCATGCAATCACTCAACCTGTATAATTTATGGTGATAACTGGATGTAAGTTGAGAGAGACAGTGCATGAATATTTATGCAGAATTATCGATAAAATAAGCTGAAGATTAGATGCTAATTACTGCGCACACAATTATAAATAGAATCGTAATTTGAATTATTGATTCAATCTACCATATGAGTGAAAATCAGTTTCAATATATTGAACATAACCTTCGCAAGATAGCCATCGCTAACACTCAGACTTGTTGAAAGAGTATTCGTAATACTGTCGATATAGATTAAAATGATAACAAATATTAATTATCATTTCAATGACACTTGTATTAGAATCAAACAAACGAAATTTAGCATCCACTTATGCGATCGCTTAGTCGTCAATTTATCGAGATAACGATCGCAAACACAAACGTTTAACGCACAAATCCTCTGCGCATGTCTATAAACATTTGATTAGGATGGAAATCGCAGCAAATGTAACCGACAAGCCCACCACCTTGCTGCTGAACACCTCAATGCACCCACTAATCAGAAAAATTGGCAACATGACAAAGTATCAATTGTGCACCCTTAGAATCCAGCATAATACGCCCTTTCATGTAGATTTGATGTGAGCAGCATATGGAAGTTGGCAATGACGTGTGAGCATTCATACAAACGGTTCGAAACATTCGTGGATGAGGTGTTGGTTTTTGGGGACATTTTCATAGATAAACTAGTTCACACATTAACAGTAATACAATTCCCATTAGATTGGACTGTAGACACTGTGATTTTGATGCTGTTGTTGCATGTAGATATACGAAATTGCATTTTTGATTACACTGTACATGTGTGTATTGTATGTGAATGTAAGATTGACCATTCGCGTGATAAAATATTGGCACGAAGCTCCTCGTAATTCGGACGCCATTTGTCAAGTTGTAGAACGTATGTATTGGATGTGTGAGTGCAATTGTGAATACGTGTGTGTGTAGTAACTAACATTGTGCAAAACAATCGAGTTAAATGGCTCAAAGAAATCCATTCCAGTTTGCGCGAAGATAACGAACTCCTAAAGGAGGACTTTCGACAACACCGAGAACAAGCCACCACAATGAAAGATATAACTATGGATCAAGTGGATCATTTGGAAGTATTGTTGTTGTTTGTGACATTCATTCATGGGTTCAAAGAGTGAGATTTCTAATTATAAAGCACTGGTGGACCGACTGAATCAGGAAAACTCTGCGCTCAGTAAAAATTCCGATAGAGCCACAAAAGAAGCGGAATCCAAACATAAAAAGGTATTTCGCGTTCGTCCCAGTGTCTCAAATGGGTGTGCTAGTTGAGTGAGTTGAAAGAAAACCTTCAACATATATCCGCCAAAAACCAGGAATTCAGCGCACTGTTCAACCAACTAAGGGCTACCGAGGTCAATCTAAACGAACAGGTCGATAAGGTTTTTAAAGTTGCGCCGATTCCATTTGCACATTGATTCTAGTTAACACAAGAGCAACAAGACTGTCAACTAAAGTAGCTTAATTGGAACACGCATTCGACGTCAAGCCCAATTTTAGATATGATGAATTGAAAGAGAAACTATCGAAGGAATGGGCGTTGAAAGAAGAGATCCAACAGCTGTACACAAGTCAGTTGTTTGCCAATAAGGTTTGACTGCACATAACGTAACTAAACAACCAAGTAACTATGCAAATAGCTGCTTGCTGAACAAATCGCGTCAAATTCTGTTGAAAGCACAGACGAACCTCCCACTACTGATGAAATAACCACAAGGGACTTGCCTGCACTTTTCACTGAAACGGATACCGACAAAACAACCAAAGCTCTATTCTTCGAAAAAGTACTGCCCACAAAATCACATTCATGAAGTTATCAACAACGTAGTGGCTTCGAAAGTACAATGAATTGGGTATCAAATGCTCAACCTTGGAAAAAGAATTCTGCGCGGCGAAAGAGCAAATGTGCAAATTGGAAGGTAGAAATTATGAACAATCACATAGTCACTGTTCATTTAGCTGACAACTCGGAACTCGCCCACAAATACAAACAATACAAGAATAGGTCAGTCGAGTTGGTTGCCAAAAATGAACTTCTGCAAGTGGAGATCGCCTCCATCAAGAAGTTGCACAATGAGCAGACCGAACGTTACTTCAAGTATTTCACTTTGCTCTTGAGTGAGTGTTGTACTGCGAACGTAGGGAAATCGACGAATTCAAGGTGAAAAACAGAGAACTCGTGAACGAACTGAATTTAAAAAATTCTCAGCCGTCCGAACTTATACAGTATCGATCGAGAGGGTGACATTTCTCTTACGTTCCTTAGAAAAAAGTTCGAGAACTACGTCACAGAGAATGAGCATCAATCGGCACATTTTAAAAAAAAGGTAGCTTCATTATTCGCATTTTTAACCCACCAACGACGTTGGGGTGCAAAGCGTCGCTCAATCCACGGTTGACTTGATGGAAATATTTTTTAATTTTTATCTTTTTCAATTTAATTTGGAAAATAAAAAAAGTTTTATGTAAAACAAATCAAACGGGAAAGGCTTTAGAAATTTTCGTCACACGACGTTTGGGCTAACAACCTCATAATTCGTCCTAAAAGAATATCTTCAAACATGCAAACTATTTCATCAACTAATCTTTAATAATCCGGATCGGCACTCTTAGGCAGACTTCGAAAACCCCGTTCAATATTTAAACGCTAATTACTAGCTCCTAAGTTTGTGGCGGTGAGGCACAATCGGCTTGTAGTGGGCGTGAAGAACTTTGTAGATTCTAACCAAGTGAAAAGCCAGCTAACAATACATAAATGCTTCTTTTGAAGGTTTATGGCGAATTAAAGTGTAATTGTTTGGAGCTTAAATAAACCCGATGATAAAGCCCCCAATAAAATATTGTGTTCTCGTTCTGACCCCACAACATACAGCCTAAATACACCAAATATTATGTTACGCTGTTTACATGGGGTTCTAATCTACTATTATATAAAGGTCGTGTCAGCAATTACGCATGCCCGAATTTTTTTTCTTATACCCACTCTTTACAACGCTACTAATATAATCACAACTTAGCTAAAATTTGTAAATTTAGTTTAATTTAATTGATTGCTTATTACTCCGCGTATATGCATTAGTTTTTGGTTGGTTTTCAAAAATATAATCCGATTATAAAATATATGTGAATCGCGAATTTAGTTATATTATCAAACCCTGTAACCAATAGCGTCGAGCTAATCATTTTTATTTAATACATTTAGTTTTTATTGTGTGTTCGTGGTATTGCACAATCATTTGGTGGATCTTTTGCCTGTTGTATCCCAAATTTTACAGCACTAATACGAATTTTCTCTCATATTCATTGTTAACTGTGAAATTTAAAAACTAGACGATGATCAAACTATCTAACGAAACCTTAATGATCTCCGAGGTTTATTTTTTAGTGTCAAATAAATTATTAATTGATGAATAATTGTTCATTAGATTAACATTAACCTATTACACAAATGGATAAGCTTCTTTTATACTCGGTTAAAAGCAATCAACGAATTAATTAGCTTTATCAATGGCGAGTTATTTTGCACTATTTTCAAATATCTTTGCATTAATTCGTTCAACTGTTTCGCATTACTACAAATTTCCAATGTTTAAAATAATTTTATTGGAAAAATAATTAGTTTTTTACTCCAATCGTCTTCAACGTGGGCGTTTTAGTCGTCGTTGCAGAGTGAGCAGTTTCTTAGTTGTTGAGTTCCTTTTAGATCGATGAACTTGAGCAAGAGAAACAAAAATTCTACGTAATACAGTTATTCCACCGCAGCGATAATATTCAATAGATCCAATGCTGCACTACTAAGCGAGAAATTGACGAGCTTTTGAGAGAGCGGGAGTTCTACAGGGAAAAGTACGGATTGCTTGATCAGAAACTTCTCAGTGTTGTCAGTGGAAAATAATGCATATCTTAGACTGGTGGTTCTCACCAACGAAAACCAAGACAGTTCAGCCCACAGCAAACCATCCACCAGAAGTGGCAAATACAGCAAAAATGGTCCCAATTTCAGCTACAGAACCGACAGCAACGAAGGCTCAGAAATCGGCTTGGGTGTACCTCAACACTACAGAGGCACTAGACATTTGTCCGCCAATGGCCCCAGCGATGACAACTCTATGAACGACAAATTGTCGAACTACATGCATTCGTCGCTAGGAAGTGACGATGAGAGCGCAGACAGTGATGATAATGGGTTTTCGTCGTCGTCCACTGATGAGAATGCCTTTTCTTCGCGTAATTCCACTGTGTCGGGCCCTCCACCGATGCCGCCGATTCCTCCTGCGTGGATGCAAAAGATGGGTGGATTTTTCGACATGTTAAATGGTTCGGCAACCACTTCAATCTCTCACCCAATGCAAAATATGGATAGCTCTTCAATGCCCCAACCTATGAATTACCCCCAATTTGCTCAAACTATGGATCCAGTGGCACCTAATTTTGTATTCAACCCAAACTTTCAACCTGCCTCCGCCTTCCACCAACAACCACCAAACCAACAGTCTACTAACTACGACTTTTCTCGTCATGCCAACAACGGCAGTGTCCCGCCGCCATCCAACTTTTACGACCACGCCAAAGCCAACCCGCAGTTTGACAACTACTCATTAAATAGTGAAAATTTCGCTCACAGTCCTCAACATCCCCCTAACAACCGACCACCGTCCAACAATTAACAACAAGTTGATGTGACATTTGTCCACGTTGTTCAACAAACCAACCATAATTTAATGTTGTAATTTTTCTAATTGTCGTTTATTGCGCAAAGAATCAGAATTGAACTCAATTGAATGCAAGTGTGTTTATAAACAATCAACGACACTACAGCGACTCGAGCGCCCATTTTTTGTTGTCATATTGCTTTTGAAGAGTGGTGTATTTGTCGCAGATTAACTTAAAGTCGTCGCCAAGGTTGTTGTAGGTGTCCAACGAGCGTTTGTAATGGGTGAGTTTATTTTTGGCCACGTACAACTTTCGCTCCAACTGACTTTTGACATTGTTGAGCGCTTTCGCGTTCTCCTCGTCGTAGGTGGTATTGCAAAGATCTTGTTGGGTGAGGTCCATTTTGAGTTGCAGATACTCGATCTTGGTTTCCATGTGCTCGATGTGAATTTGAATGTGGTTATAAAAAGAATCGTGTTTCGAAAGCAGTTCTAGAATGGTGGGGGTGGTTTGAGTGACTATGTGAGCCAACTCACTCTTCAATTCGCATCTAATGGATGCATTGATATCGCTCAGTTCATTTAATTTTGAATTGTTCGAGTTAATTTGGTCATTTGTGGCATTTACATTGGCCCATAAAGTGTCGGCTATGGCTTGCAAGTTGTCGCAGTTCTCTACTTTTAGTAATAATACAATTCAATGGGTATACCATTGTTGGTGTGCTTACCATTCATGTCGTTGTTGTCAAGATTGTGCTCAATTCCGTGGATCTCGCAAAGATTCTTCAATATTGACGCGAGATTGCCAGTTGCAATTGTTGTTATCCATCGATGGAATTCCTAGTTGACGTTAGTGATTACTGCACCGAGCAATCTTACGGTTTTTTCTTTATTTGGCAATTCAATGTGGTTCCGAATGTCGGCGTCACAACCTCGAATTTGTTGGTTCAAATAGTCCAAAAACTATCCTCGCCATAAAATTACATGTTTGACATCACTGTGATACCTTTCCATGGTTGTCAGTGGGGTTTTGCATACAAATGAGGTTTATTTGTTGAAGTTGCTGCACCACCATCAAGTAACACTGGTATTCCACTTTACTTGTCGCCAACATCGCCAAGTTCTACAATTAAATCATGCTAGTTGTGACCAGTCGTGGTACATCAGCCAAATTGGTCGAGGTGAACAGTGGAGCGCCATTCTCCTCAACGTGATTCTTCTCCAAACAAGTTATAATGTGCTCAAATCGACTGTTGCTGCCGATAATCGACTTAATCAGTTCTAATAGTGTATTTTTTTCTAACAACAATAATGTGAAGTTTCCAATAGAGTCCATTGACAATACCTTCCGTCATGGATCCAAATAACAGCGTGCGCGCACACATTCCCGCCACATTTATAGTGCATCAAATTCCACTAAGTCTATATCACATTTAGATACAGTCAAGTGTGGTTATTTTGCATTTTTGGAGGATTCAACATTAGGTGCGCGATATAAATTCAATGCGCAGTAACCATTTTAAATTGATTTGGTTAAAATAATTCTCAGAGTAACATTGGAAGTATGTTTATCGCTAGCTAAAATGGCATACAAGTAGAAAACCACATGCTAGGTTCAGCTAAAGTGCTATTTAATCAAAGGGTGCAATATCCACATGCGCAATAACCATATCCTACTGTAATCGCTTTGTGGCCCCTAAGAGCACTGGCAATGGGATGGAAATAATTTAGTGTAGAAGATTGTGCATTTTAAATTGTGTAAATTTTCTGGAAACAGGTGTTGGCGAGGTTAAACTAGCGTACATGCCACTCAAGTCCAATTTGATCCATTGGAATAGCCTAACCGACGAATAATCCCACCAGCTGGTGAGAGGACCGACAAGCTTCCACCGCCCCCGATTGAACACTTGAAGGACAAAAGCTGTGGATCGCTTCCACCGCCCCACGATTGAACAATTGAAGAACAAAAGAAGTGGATCGCTTCCACCGCCCCGGATTGAACACTTGAAGAACAAAAGAAGTGGATCGCTTCCACCGCCCCACGATTGAACAATTGAAGAACAAAAGAAGTGGATCGCTTCCACCGCCCCACGATTGAACAATTGAAGAACAAAAGCAGTGGATCGCTTCCACCGCCCCACGATTGAACACTTTAAGAACAAAAGAAGTGGATCGCTTCCACCGCCCGTAATTTAACGAAGAAAAAGGCGCCGCAGCAAAAGAGAAACAACAATAAAAATCGTGTCAGAGTAAAAAAGCAAACAAATGGGTTGATATCCTAGTAGCTAAGTTTTAACGCTGGCCATACAGATCGCCAAGGAGATCGAGGTTAATCATATACACACACAAAGAAGAGCACACACTCACTCATCAGTAGGCAGTTTGGAAAAGCGACCGTTCCTAGAACGATGGGATTTCTGCGACAGCCCACAACAAACATCGTTGACACTGGTGTTTTGAGTGTGTTGGTCGTAGGACGAGGTGTCGTCAACATCGACGTGCTGCGAGTTGTTGGCGTCTTGGCGCGATTTTTCGATGAGTCTTTCTCTCTCGGCCCTTTCAAACTGGACGTGCATTTGGTCGAAATACTCGTCGTCATCGTAGATACAACAACTGCCATTTGTAGCGTTGGAATTATTGACTGGAATAGAATTAATAATATTGTTAGTAGTAGTGGAGGTGGTGGTGGATGAGACAGCAAGTTTAGAGGAGCGACACTTTTTCATCCACTCCACTCTGACATCGTCAAGCGTGAACCAAACAGGAGTAACAACTTCCTTATATACAATAGGTTCAATGTGTACCACGGGCATAAGCTCGGCCGGTAGAATAACATAATCATACACACCTTTGGATTGGAGTTGTTTGTTGAGCGGGCCGTTTTTGGAGTGGTCATGCAGAATATTGTTGGAGTTGTGCGACTTGGAGAAGGGGTGAGAACCGTCCAACTTGGAGAGTAAACTCCTACGCGACGCGGACTGAAGTCGCTTCGAGTGCGAGCTGGAGAGCGCCAAAGCACGGTCATCAACATCCGAGTCGTACGTGTCAAGCATGTCGTCCGAACTCTCATCAAAAAGTGAACTGTAATCACGACGTCCAGTTCTCGATCGAAGTGTACCTTCACTTTTGTAGAAAGAGGAACGACCAACCATAGCGACGGCATTGTTATTCTGCTGAGCAATATTTACAAGAGAATCGTTGTAGTCGGTCATCCAAATCAACTGGTTGAACGAGCGTCGCTTACGTGAACGATGGAGAGGTTTGAAAGGAACGCCATTGGGCATACTTTCGATGACTCTGTCGAATTGTTTGTAGATATGGATGTCAGTGGTGTGAGAGCGTCTTTGCAACGCGGCTCTTTTCGATTGGTTCAGCACTCGTCTATTCAGCACATTCAAATTTTCATGGGGAAGAGATGGTATAAGCACATGTTGTCTGCTTGTGTCAAATAGTTTCAATCGGTATGGTGTTTTTTTGGCGTTTGCCGTCGAACTGCATCCATTGGATGTGCTTTGGCGTGGAGCAACACAACCATTGCTAGAAGATGGGCGTGGAGCATTTGAATTTGCTTTGACAACTGCGCGCTTTTTCGGTGACTTGAATTTCAGTAGAATTTTCCGTATTGAATCCAAACGTGCACTTGTCGAATTTAGCTTGCTCAAGACTTGGTCCTTTCTAAGCAGGTATTCGCACACACTTGGCGCCACATTTCTCGATTGCATCGCATGGTCCACACTCTTATTCACAATGTAGTCTTGGGCAAAATACGTCGAATCAGCACAACTAACGAAGGACTCGCCGTTGTCAGCATTGTAGAGGTGATTCTCGGCGATGAAGCCAGAACCACAGTCCAATTTGTCAACGAGTGCTCTAGTCAAATCAAACATCTCCATCGCTTCTTTGTCATCCGATGCATGGACATTGATTGGTGTGTTGTTCAAGTTGTTTTCAAGGAAGCCAACTTGATATTTGGTCAAGTGAAGCAACAACTCCTCCAACTCTCTCAATCTCGATACGGCCACATACGATGAAGTGACCATTGTGTCGGATGATTCAGCATTGGTGTGGTCAAAAGACGCGGCCAAAGTGCTCGCTCTAGGCGTACACTCTTCAGAAGAAGAGATTTTGGAAGAGTCACCGCCGCCGCCACCACAATTGCTCGGAGTTTCACAGGAGGGCGGCGAATGACATCTCTTTTTCTCCTGTTTGCAACACTCCTCATCATGGGTGGGGGTGGCTGGCAGTGGTGATTCGTCATCTTCATCGACGTCCTGTTCCAGTATTGTGTCAGATTGAGGCACACTGCAGTTGCTGGTGGAAGTCGAGCTCGGTATACACAGATTTGCGTTTGTGGTAACAAGTGGAACAGTATCCTCCATTTCTCTACTATCCAACATACGTGCAAGCATATCAGGGAGAGCGGTAGAATGGCCCAGTATTGTTTTTCACAGATGTTAACTCGGTGTTATTGCAGCGATTAAATGCGTAATTAGATGGTATTAAAATTATCGAGTAGGTATTAGTGATGATACCTGCCTATTCAAATCCTTGGAGTTTATTTTGAACTCAACACGTAGCGTGATAGTTCAACAACGACCAGGTGTCGAATATCAACTAATGCAAACAATCGAGTGGCCAACTCACACCTCTGCCACCCAACCACAACTGCACCATTTACGCCCCACAGCACACACCGGCTTAAGGCGAGTCGCGCATTGAGCTGAAACATTAAAATATACTCATACACAGATTAAGGGATAATCTGCAGATAATGGATTTATCTGTTTTAAAATGGTTCGCAATGATATTAACCAACAATCGACCGTTTCAATTGGTTACCACACTGGCGTTGTGTTCTATTGTGAAAAACAACCGAAGTTTCTAAAGCCTCGTGTGCGATTGTGCTCATTCGTGGGTAAGATAATTCAACTCCTAGCAAACAATCATCCACACTTCGTGTACGTCCAATTATCAACCCCGAGTATTAATCGGCGCAGCGTGGAGTTGAGGTCATCGCCAACTTTGACAGTGTGAACAGGATGACCGAGCATCCACCAAAACGACGGCCAATTGTGTGAAACAGCTGCGGAACTAATCAACGACTATTCACGAGAATCCATATTAGGATTAAGTGTGCATCTCACCTAATCCCAATATGGCCTCCATGTTGTGTTGGTGGTGGTGGTGCTTTTTGAATCATTGGACATTCGGACATTGATGCGTATCTTTACGCTAACGCAGTTACAGTTTCCCGCGATGTCGTTGTGTCATAAAAGCTATTCAAATTACCTTCATCCAACTTGAACCAGTGCAATCACAGTGTGTTTGAATCGATCGATTGTCAATTGTTTCCCTGCTATATGGCTTTAACGCTATTACCATTGGATTGATTTTTAAAGAGCTTTCACAGTGTTGTGTTGGGTTCGTATAAATCCTGCATTAAAACAATTACTTGCTGAAAATTAAAGAAATTACTCCATGCGGGCTTTGCACAATAAGGATTTTCACTTCTGGAGGAAATTTAAACATCCAACAGCCATACATGCGCACGCGTGTTTGACCGATTACAGACAATATCCAAATTGCAGTTTTGTCTCTGTTGAGAGCGGATTTGGAGCTTTCGTCGTATAGGATATGATCGCCAGCCAAATAATTGGGGTTTGATCCACGAAATAGGGATTATTTGGTTTTCGAAGAGGTGATCATCAGCTCTTACACAATAAAAACGAGTGTGCTTATCGCCGGTTGTTGAGGTTGGGTGGCTGTTGTGTCCATGTAATGAAGGTGACATTGAGTGCTGATGCAGACATCGCAGTACCACACAATAGTTAGTAGACGCACACAATGGAGTACAGCCGAGGCACAATTTTGTCGGGGTGCGTCGGATCAGGTTTTAATCTTTTATAATTAGGTCAAACGATTTCTCAGGTTATTCTCCATTCGCGACTCCCCTGTTACTCCGATGCCATTCGTTTTAGTTTTAAATGAACTAGGGCGACAGCATCATTTTCAGTTGGCAGTTACCAGCGAAATTTCAAATGTTTTAATTTTCGTGATTGTTCGATAAAAGTTTATTTCATCATGAATTTTCGCTTTTTTTATTTTGCGATAATTTTAAAGTGGTTTTTATTTATTTTTTCTCTATTTAGGCGCAGTCATTAAAATTGTTGACGTTTCTCGTTTCTTTCTAACAATATGCAAGTGTTGGATGTTTATGATGTGAGCCGTTGAAAATGTGTAAGTCAATTTCAAATTTAAACTAATATTTCGCATAGTGGCAGTTGAACTTTATTGGACAAACCTTTCATCAGTTCATCGTATGCGTTTTTAGTTTGATGTCCAAATCAGGGCACAATAAACTTTTCCATTTTATGCATTGTTTATTTAGCATTAAGTGCACTATTAGTTCTTAAAGAATTTGCTGAACCACGATTTAACTTATGGATTATCCTTGTAGCTTTTGAATGTATGAACTATATGCTAGCTCAATTTTCAAGTCTCTTCGTTGTAATAGCATTTTTAAGAAGGAAATAGTTGTTTTAGAGGTTTGAAGTTTCATAATTTATTCTCTTTCCAAAACACCAATAAAATTGCTGGTCGCTTCATTGCAAATTCAATGGAAGATTCATTATTGTCTGGCACGATAGTTGACATAAACACAAGTGAACGTTACACTCCACATTCACACTCAGCTGCTTTGTTCAGTGAATTTAAGTTTTAACTTTTTTAAAGATGCCAGTGTTTGTCGACGAAGTTGTTAGATAAACCTTTCAAATGCTTCTCATTTAAGTTTTACGCGTTTCTAATCGAAAATACAAAATTTTGAACTAATTCACACCATTCAATCCTAATTTTTTAGCTTAAAACTCTCCTTTTGGTGTGAAATTTTGGTTTAGATTAAACCCAAAATTAACACACCACGCGTAGCATACCAACACTATCAACTTCAAAACGATCTAACGCATACACCTGCTCATAATCTATTAAACCTAAGAGCAAACGATTAGCTAGCATAATCTTAAAGAGTTCCCTTTACGAAGGGTCCAATTCGACAATTTCAACAGTAAACTAAACTTACTGTTAAAATTGAACACAAAATTCAGACATGTGCAACAAGCATTCAAACGAGTGGCGCATGCAGCTGACTCACAAGGACGCTCGTCTTATCCATGCACATGCGTAGTTAGTACCTGGTCTCAATTGCTGGATTGTTGACGATCTTTTGTTTGCATCACTAGGTGGATATTTATATAATGAGTTTTTGCAACAACCTGCCACCTTTATGGCTGTTTGTAGTTGTATTGGCAGTGGGTCGCTGTGTGACCCACACGTTTGATAGTGGAATGGATGTGAATGAGCTGGCATCCGCCTTGGAAGGAGTCACAGTTGTGAATGTTGCCAAAACAATGTCACTTGAGAAGAGCCTTGCCACTACCACCTTCAAGACTGACTATAAAAACGTCGGCTCAAAAACACGTACCACTGTATACTTTCTCCTCAACAACACTGACTACGACCATTTGGCGGTGTTTTCCTACAAAGAAGGCACACTTCCCCAAGTTGACGTTAAAAAGTCCAAATTCAAACAACTCATTCGGGTGGACACAAACACTAAAACCAAGACTACCTTCAGATTTTACGAAGTTGCACTTACAACCCCGTTGACAACTGGAGATAGTATTGCTATCACATACACCATGATAGCTACCAACAAATTGGACGCCCACCCAACGGAGTTTAAACTTGATACAGTTCCGATGTATGTGTTTGAAGATACCATCAATATGATATCGTTGTATCCGGTGAAAGAACAAACATCTACCTACACCTTTAAACAAAGTCAGTTGACATCATATAAGCCTCAAAATATAGCTGAAGTTGTCAGTTCGAATCAACTCAAATACACTATCGACAAAGAGGTGGCTCCATTTCACCACGAACCCTTTTGGGCGCATATCTCCACAGCAGCGCCCTACACATCCACGGCAGTGTTGCACAGAAAGGTGTATGTGTCCGAATACGCCGACGTGGAGTTTGTCGAATCACACACCATTTATAACCGTGCGAACAAGTTTGTGGGTGAATTTTCTCGTGATAGACTTGCAAAATCCCGCGTGAAAACTACACACATTATCAACAGTATTCTCTTTAAACTACCCAAAGATTCCTATCATTATTACTACCGTGATATGGTGGGCAATATATCCACCAGCACCTTGGCCGATACTAGAAGTTTCCGTCATATGGACGTTACCCCACGCTTCCCTTTGATGGGCGGCTGGAACACCGAATTCACCATCAAATACAAACGACCGGTCAATAAAGTGATAAAAACACAATCCGATGCTGTTGATGCGCCACGACAGTTCAACATCAACTTGCTGGGTGCTTGTGACGATGTGATATCGATTGAGCATCTCATTCTTGAAATTATTCTTCCAGAGAAGGCTCAAGTGATCAAATTTGATATTCCAACAAATATCGATTTCAACGTCTCCCAATACCGCACCTACTACTACATGGATATGACCGGAAGAGTGACTCTTCGAATTGAAGCTCACAATCTAATCCCTGCCCAAGACGCTCGAATTCAGCTGGTCTACTCTTATAACTCTGTGTATCTTCTCATGAAGCCGTACTATGCGTCTTTCGGATTTTTTATTGTTCTCTTTACCGTTTCAATTCTTTCACGTACAAGAATTCTTAGTTCCCATGTGAGTTTGTTGGTTTGCGTCCTCCTTACTAATGAAGTTTCGTGTAGGAAAATAGCGATAAAAGTAAAGTCGATGACCTACTTGACTATCTTCAGGAGTTTGATGATTTATGTCTCGTTCAATTGGAATCTTTTGGAAAACTGCTGTCCATTTTGGATTCATTTAAGAGTAAATCCATCCAAAAGAAAAGTTTTGAAAACAAATTCTCCGTTCTATTCAACGCTATCAATGATGGTATGATTGTGCTAAACACCGATTACCTGCATTTGTGTGAGGTGTTCCCTGATTGTAAAATTGAAGTAATTTGATTGTGGAGTGTTGCAGTTGTGTGAGTGATGTATATTTAGCTCGAGAAAAAACTCTCGCTTTTCAAACATGACCTCGAGCTTGTAAACCAGTATCGCGACCTGGTTATCAAGTATAGGGACGGCGAGTTGGCGGAAAGTGCGTTTTCCAAGTCCTACAAGGATATCAACAACCAACTCAAGTGCAACAAAGAAATCGTCACTCAACTTTTTGATTAGTCATTTCTCGGTTGATTTGACACGCACCACTATGATGAATCCTATTCTTATTGCAATGGTTTTGTTTTTTGGCTGCATAATTGGCGTTGTTTTTAGTCTAGTTAGGATTGAATAAAAATATTTAATTCTGGGGTTGAATAAAAATGTTTAATTCTGGGATTGAATAAAAATGTTTAATTCTAGGGTTGAATTTTCAATTGTGCCAATCATTCACCTAATGTGGCGACAATTCTTTGAATATTTCGTCTTACACGATTACCTTAAAATGCGCCCGCATTCACTATATTAAACTTTTCGTGTAAAACCACGAATCGAACTACAGCGATATGACGCGTTTCCCGAAAAAGTCCGTCTTCTTCGCAAAATTGCGACACGTGGCCAATTTTTAAATAAATTCGTTCCACCATAAAAGTTAAATTTGTGAATGACATTGGCTATTGACATTACATTCTTATGTTACACATTACCAACGCTTCATTGAAAACAGTCCAACGTACATTTATTATTTAACGCGTCCTAAATACAATTGAAATGCACTATACCACTAAAAAATTAGCGGACACCACATGGCATCGTCAGTATTTATAAAATGGGGATGTCCGTGTGTTGCCGCGAATAGTGCGCACGCCCGAATGTTCGTTTCCTTATTTGAGAATTGTGCATAACACTCATATACTTTAAACACTTTTAAAAATGATTGCAAGGATTGGAGTTCTTCGAATTTTTTTTGTATCGTAGTGGTGTAGTACTTTTTCTGCTATTTTCAAAATTTTAAGCCGATTAAAGGACGTAAAAGCGGATTAAAATGTTAGGCGGTTGGTATTTCTGAGGTTCTGCTGATAATGTTTCAATTATACCAAGTAGTTACAACAATCGGTGTTCAATACCCAACTATTTTATTCGCCTTCTTATGTGTAAAATCCTCAACTATTCACTATCTGGCTGCAAGTACGCATGTGCATTGAATTTTTTGTTCTTGTATATAGAAGATGCTAGTCATGCAGTTGTTTAAAATTACAACATTATTTATTTCATTCACTCTCAAATTCTTAAAATATGTTTCTTTCGTGTGATGCGTAGATTTTCGTGTTTTCATTTTAGAAGCGGATTAAATTGTACGTTTATAACTGTGTATCCATGAACTCAGAGTTGTGAACCGCCAAACGTTTGGAATTGCTGTATCTGTTTAACGCAATTACTGGGAAAACTAAAATCGAGAAATAATACTATAAACAAACGCTCTCTGCAAAGTTTGGGCTTTATTCGACTACGAACAATACGGGCTATACTACGTAGTAAAAGTTGTTTACTATTTTTACACATCTTCGGTGTTCAAATTAACAAAAGCAAATTACAAATTTAACATAGTCGTCACCGGACAACCTAGGTGACTTTTTGCAATAGTTCGTGTATAAAGGACAAATAAACCACGTTTTACTTCACCAAGTAAAATAATTCGAACTTATTAACAACAAAAAATGTTTTTAAATGAGAAATATATAACATGAAACACTTTAAAAATAAATGAGGAAGATATGTAACTTGTGTCTGAAATAACGATAAACTAAAAACTCCTAAAAATTGTATATGACCGGAAAAATTACTGTAAGATTTACATATTTAACTCATAATAAATACTCATTTTTTTAAATAGTTATTCTTTACTTTTAAACAATTAAATATCATATAAATCAATTTTATTTGTTGGTTGTATTTATTTGTACACCTTTTTTGTTTTTTATTCAATTAAATTATGATTTGTTATTTTTAAAAAAAATTTATAAACTAAAACGTTTTATGTGTTACAAAACCGAATAATTTTAATGCGACTTACTAATCATCTTCAATAAGAAAACCGAATGTTTTGAACAAGAAATAAAAGTTAATGTCAGTTTTTTATTGACACTGAAAAATATACGCCAGGAAGTAACTAGAATTCATTCACATTGTACATTTTTGACTATATTAGTGGTAATTTATTTGAATGGCATTGATTCATTCAATTGATATTTTAGTTCAATTGCGCGCTCATTATAATTTTGTGAGTCGTCAGATTATTTTTACTTACATATGACTCATGAAAAGGGGTCAGAAAACATTGAGTTGTCAGAAATCGAGATACCTTGCCCATCTACAAAATAGTTTCTTATCCGATAAAAGACAGTCTAAGATACATATATAACTGAAATTTGTCACAAAAATAATTGCCAATTTTGCGGTTAAATCGAGGTAAAGTATATTCAAAATAAACGTAATTTGTTATTTAATTGACTAATACCTTCAAAAATGCATTAGAACATTGGGAGATTAATGACGGTATTAACGGAATCAAAGAGAATTATTTGAATTTAAGCCAATAATCCCTTTTTGCATCCCCGACCCACCAATTCACAACATCATTGCTACTGCAATGGCCTCATGTAGCCATCAAACACAACATTATGCATAAAATAAATTGGCCGTATACGAGCCAACATTATGTGCGCACTCCACAACCGATCTCGACCGATAAACTGACAAAATGGCCATCCTCATGTTATCTGCATCGTATCTTTTGGTAGCGGAAATCATTTTGGTTGTAGTGCTACTCTTTGTGCCGCCTAAAAGGTACACATTACACAGCTCACCTTCAATACACTCACCACCATCTGTAGAATGTACTGGCTAATAACGTCAAACGTGGTCAAGAAAACTCAAAATTTCCTCAATCTGTGGTTCCTGAGCTATTTGTTATTTTTGTTGTTCCTTTTGGCAGGTATTCGTATTTCTTTGCGAAATGTGCGAATTGCATAGATTCCATCATGGAGATCAAGAAATACAGACCCATGGCACAATCCTCTATGATGGGGAATATCAATGCTCATTCGATCACATCTGCAAAAATGAACATGTTCCGCTCCCAACGCAATCTCTATATCAGTGGACTGTCGTTGTTTCTGGTTTTGTATGAGTTCTCGTTTTTGGTGACCGATGCATTAATAGTTATGTAGAGTTATTTATCGCTTGACCAAGCTGGTCAACTCCATGGCTAGGTTGGAATGCTCGCACGAGGCAACGTTGAAACAAGCTTTGAACACTTCTCAACAATTCAAGAAGAAATTGGAGGCTTCCGATGAAATCTCGCCTGAGAAGTTCAACAAGCTCGAGCTTGGTGACTATCTATCAATGCCAAGTCGTGTTGACCTTTTTTAGAATTGAAAGCGTTAAAAAAGGATCATGCTGCCATGGTGACTCAATCCGAGGGCCTCAAGCGGGAATATGACCGTCTGCTGAACGAATATGAGACATTGGTAACTGTCTTTCTGCTGTCATGGTATATTTAGTTTGTAGAACAATGCCAATGTGCATAAGGATGCTGCTGCCGAGAAAAAATTGTCATGATTTTATCACTTTATTTTTTGGCATCTCACACCAAACCCAGCTATTAACCTAAACCATGTTCTACGACTGTTATTATATCATGAATGCGAGTAGTGGTATGTGACGTGTGTGAACATGGGAGAATTTTTGCGCAAATAAATAGTTGTCTCAAGTCTTCGTAGGAAAAAGTCATGAAAGGCTTAAATGATTTTAGTTGTTTCATATTTTTGGGCTTTAGTTTTGGTGAATTTTTGTTTATCTGAGGGCTGAGTTTTGATGTTTTTCGCAGAATTCTTGCATGTAGTTGATTCTGTTCGATTTTGCGTTTAGAATTTGTCATATAAGTTCAAAACCACGTTAAATTAATACGTCAAACAATAGGGTCTAATACGAGCCTAAGAAAATTTTATACAAGCGCTCCATGATGACGAAACTATAAACAGAGGTAAGCAAGTAGAAACTCGATAAACAAATTTGTGGAATTTACATTGCTTTTAAATTTCACCAATTTACATATAAAAATACCCGAATTTTTATATATAAAATTCTGCGCCACTACTTTTAAAATTAAAGATAATACCATAGAGTCAAATAAATTGTTCGTTTCGAGCATTCTACGATTTTCATTAAACACGCAAATAATCAAAATTGCAGTGCTTATTGGGGTATGAAAAAATAGGAATATTTCTTCAACAACTGTTGCCATAACTCCTAATAACCTGTAAAAAGAGGTTTTAATTCATTTCTTTCACAGCTTTTTTCCGCTGTCGTCTATAATGTTTTGACAATTACGTAATGCAAACTCGTGGATGTTAAAATTTAAGAGGGAGGAGATCACGCGCACACACTGAGGTACACTCTCAAAAGCTGCATTCTTTTGCGACTCAAATTAAAGTGGTATGAAACAGTGTTTTTAAAACACTGTTGTTTACTCCGAAAATGTTGGAAATCACAATTCGCAAAGTAGCGCCCTTCAACTAAGTAAAATGTGAATGTGTTATTTTCTGCAGTAACAGACTTATTCTCGCATTCGAATATCACCAAAAATACGACGACTATTCAATGACAAAAATAACCTTGTTCAAACGTACTTTGAATTATGACGCGCGCAGACCATGCATTAATTTTGTACTGTCTTTTGAAGCTGAGTTAAAAATGGCAAAAAACACACATCTTTAATTAATTAACATTTTTATAATAACAAATGTAGCGTGCGAACGAGTTGCGAGTTCTATTGTCGAACAAACTATTAGAAAAGTTTTAAAAATTGTGGATATCAAATAACACACATTTGAACTAAAAAAGTAACTTTTTAATAATCAAAAATAAACTGGTCTAATAACAACTATTCAGGTGTTAATGTTAAAAAGGGAAATTTTGATTTGATTTATATTCGCTCGGCGTTTGTTATAAAAATGGATTTTCTAAACCAATATGAGATGGAGTAATTAAAAAGTCTAACCTGAACTGTCGTATTTGCAATAATTTTTATTTTGTGATGTCTCAGACGAAGTGTTTGGCGTATTTTGAAAGGGGGGTGGTTGCATCAAACTAGGAGTCCTTGGTTTAGTTGCCCGGGGTTGGTTAGTTGGGTGTCTCATTTGGTTGGACTGAGGCAACGCATTGCTTGACCTACATAAAATTAGTGAATCAAACCTCCAACAACAAATTACATAGCGAAAGGATCAAAATTTGAACTTAAGATATTTGTTGAATTGTTATTCGGAGTATTTGAGTTGAAGCTTAATACAGAATTAACATGAAGTAATTCAACGTGTACTGTGATACATTGAACTAGCATTGAAAGGTCCATCCACACGCTAATATAGTTAACAATGAATGAGGTGGTCAATAGTTCAAGCAAGTAAGCTAACTTGTGTCAAATTCGCAAAAGGGTCTGTGCCAGTAGGCTCTCTAAATGGATTTGTCTGTGCAACCGGAGACGGACTATAGACAGGTGGAGGGGGAGCGAAGATGGACGTCGGTTTGCTGGTGTTTGAAGGCTTTTTAGACGGTCTTACGGGCATAGTACTCTTTGATTCTGTCGGTTTAATTTGCGGTTCATTGGTGTGCATGGATTTTATGACAACAGATGGTGCTAAAATTAGTAAACTAATCGTTCGATTTAGAAATACTAGATGATAGTTGTTGAGTGTCGGAGTCGCCAGTGTGCCTATGAGAATGTGAACTCAGTGGAGGGTTGACAATGAAAAAATACGCGGCCGGTCGAATACTGACTAATTCCTTAAACGCACTATCCATCAATGTGTATATCATTTTTTTGAATTTTTTCACCTGCACAACAATAATTAACGAATGCGGAATTTTGGAAAACCCCTATACTTGACTTTGATTGAAGCTCGGATGCATAGCCATTTTTAGCATGATTGGCAAGAGCTTGATGAGCACAATTTCTCCATCGATTTTGTCACCGTGGTGTTCATAGATAGACTGCACCAATCCTAAAGTAAATGCCCACTTACAAAAAATATTGACAACTAAAGTATACCAAGATAAGACATGATGTAGGCAACATCAGTGTTGGTCACTGAAAAGAGAATGGGAAATATTAGTTGTTCAACTTTTCTGTAGCCGAGAAAGGTAAGTGAATGTGCAAGAGTGATAAATGCGTTGATATGTGCCTTGAGGGGGGGGTCAACTTAGACAAAACTGGTCAAGTAAATTACAAGCGTGGAAGCGTGGTTGTTGGCGAGAAGATGTCCAATGCTGGGAATAATGTTGAGGTAGGTGGCCAAAAACGTGACGCCATTGGTTTCCACTTTCAGCTTGGTGGTGTCAATGGCCAATTTCTAAATTTTACCAGTCAATAACACACATCGACAGCAAATAAAATCAATAGTTCATCAATAGATACACATGAGATAAAAGAATTACTTGACATTGAATGTGGTTAGATTGGAGACCTCTACAGATGACTTTGGCGTAGTTGGCCTCTAACGTGGTCTCCGGATATTTGGCCAAAAGATCCAAATTTTCAATTAACATTACAAGAACCTGCGTTCAACTGAAACACTGTTGACAACACCAAAACATACATCCATATTGGGGGTTTCCACTAAAAATTTCAACTTTGAAAAGTCAGTGAATGACGAGGGACGAAAATCAGATCGTTGAACCAACGGTATAAAGTTTTTAAAGCAGATCTTCGTCAACTCCTCTTCATACAAATATTCCAGCAGCATAGGAATGATGGCCGTAGTGGTGGTATCCTAAGGACACTCACACATTAATATATTGTCACTTGATGCATGTTGAATACTAGTGAAATGGAGTGTAAGATATTTTGAAGCGAAAGCAGAAACTTTTTGCGCTCTCCCAAGGTCATTGTTGGCATTAGATCAACCGAGGTCAAAGTTATGATATTGAGGTTGTGGAAGTATTTGTTCTGTTGGGTAACTCAAAAGACATTGAATGATCATTAAAAATACATGGATCATCTCGTCCAAAGTTGCTCTGCTGGTAGCATCGTGCTGTAAGCAGTTCTTCACAATGGTCAGCAATTCTGAGGGTACAGCTTGGAAGCAAGGCATGCTACTGTATTTGAGCTGGAGTAATCGCGTTATTGTCACATTTTATGTAGCAATTAAATTAAGGCATTTAATGCAAACCACAGCTTAAATATAGCTCAAGTCAAATGAATACTTTATCCATTTGAGCGTGGAATTCCTCCAAGTTATTCACCACCAAAGAGTTTTTATAGCTGCTCTTTTGGTTGTAGGCATTGAATACGGTGATGATCAATGATCCAAGCGAAAAAATATCTCCAAAGCCAGAAACAAAGCCATCTTCTACGAGGTTTTCAGGCGCCACATAGCCGTACGGTATGCTTATGATGGCGGAGCAATCGTTGTTATATTTTTTAATAGTGAGTGACGGATTGTTCGGATTGGACGCGAAAAAAGCCCCTCCTATTTTCCATCGAATATCTGGGGTGACTAGAACTTCAGAAGGAACCAAACATTGGAGGAAAATTTTCGAGTGGTGCAGATTTTGCAGACCGGTTGCCAACGAGTAAATACCATATTTGAGTTTGTCTTCGACAACCAATTGTTTCAGTTTGTTGCCGCTCATCAAAGTTTCCAATGTACCAATCACATGCTCGGTGACGAAACAATAACTATCCCTAGAATATGAGCCTTTAAGGTAACTGTTTGATAAAAACCCAAGACTTTGTTTCGGTGAACTGTGTCAGTATTTTTAACACTGACGGGAAAGCTACACCGGAAAGCATTTCCACGCTCTTGGCCATCAGAGACAAATAATATTCGCGATTCTCTTTAGGACAAATTTTTAATGATGATTTGGCCAACACAAATATGGAAACTTTCTACAAGTTAGCCGAGTGAAAATAAGCTCTACAGTGTAGATGGGAGTTGGCTACCTTTTTAGTGGCAATGGCTGTGCCTTGGTATATTTTCCAGAGACTTTTCTCGCCATACGTCCCCACCAATTGTTCTTGCGAGTAAACAGAGGAAATAGCGTCTCCTTTAATCGCCCATTTGATGGCACTGACAATCTTCATCAGTGGATTTAAACACTACGTATGGGGGATTATGCGACAAGAGATATCGGTTGAAACGCTACAGCTTTCAATGCGTTTGCGCAGCTAACAATAAAATAAATACGCTTTTAAGTAGATTACAATATAATAAGTTGATGTATATTTGTGTGTAAAAATCAGTGTCCAGCTAGAAACATGCCAATAACTCCGGTGAACGCGCCCAGGGAGAGTCCGCCAAACAACGCCAACTTTGGGCCTCCTACAATGGTAACACCGATGCAAAAAATTTCGCACATGGGCGACAATAGTCACCATTTGGTACGTTGAATTAAAAACTACCTCGCAGACCACCCACACTTCCAACCAATATTCCAGCCAGTATCTCGTTTGTTATGTCATGTTTACCTCGGTACTACACACACACACACACACAATTAACCAACAACGCAATAGACAAAATCACTTTTTCTATACAACACTCTGTGCCGACTAACACAAAACTAAATTGACCGAAATTTTTAGCGGTGCTTTTCGCATTCATTTTGAATTCTTTGTACATGGTCTTGAGGGAATAGGGCGACGCATCGGAGGACAGTTGCATTGAAGAATCCGCCCTCATGCTTGACATGAATATGCCGAACAGCCCGCCCATTGCGTAGCCGATAACTCCGGATGTGGTGGCTTTCACCAGACAGTTGTTGTCCATGTGGTATTTGAATTTGTTTTCACGCAGAGGCGAACTCACGGGCAGTATCGATGGCGGCTGCACCACGGCTCGGGACGCTTGTCTCATCTTGAAATAGTCCAATATGCAAGCGTTGGCCTGCACGCCCAAGCGTTTCAGCTCATTCTCGTCCATGCAGCGTGCGCACCTTAAAAAGTAGTTTAATTTCTGAGTACATTCAAAAAGCTCCACGTGTTAGCGTTAAAATGAAATATCCGATTAAGTGTTATGTTTAAAACGCAGACGAATTCCAGTACTCATCTCTCGCATGCGTAGAGAGTGATGATTATACCTTTGCGTGGAACTACTAAGTTCGCTCGGCACAGTTAAAAATATTATTTCGTGAAATCAATGAGAGATTTTCGGTTAAAAGAATCGTCTCGAATATATTTTTTTGATTGAAAGGAAAAAAGTCGATCATAATCCCCACTCTGTCCATGACCGAGAATTCTCCCGGCCAGCAGTGGCAATACTCGAGACACTATGCCGAATATTCCACACGCCAAGCACACACAAATCTACCCTGCAGTGCGAACTACAGAGATCACAGAGCCGTGTGCTGGCGAGAATACTAACCCTCCAAGGTTCACTTTGCAGTACGCAGACTACGAGAGTCCTTAGAAAGCACGGGGACTTTCCTCAGAGGGAAAGAGAACAAACTCAAGTTCACACTTTATATTCGTAGGAAACCCACGTTGAATACCTCTGACGCCACCAATCGACTTGGAAGGTGTTGGGCCGTCAAAATACTTATGTACAATCGATGACGAACGAGTGCGCCAAAACACAATGACGTCATGTTTCCGCTTTACCAATAGCATGACAAAGACACCATATGTGCATGTTTGGAAAACTAGTTAGAACGCAAAAGTGCGCCGAAAAAATCGAGCAAGTGACTAGAACAGCATAAAACACAGTGAACTAAATGAACGACTTTGGACGAACATGTTCGCGCATAAAAATACACGTCAATAAAACAACAATGCGTTGCTTTAAAAACAACGCGAATTGAACAAAACAATTAAACAGAAACGACCCTATTTAGTGGTTCATAGGAGGACGAGGAAACCTGGCTTGAATTTTCGAATAACGAATGCAATTATCGCACGCCCAAGCGGCATTCTCTTCCTTGGTTAACATTTCATAGCTCTATAAGAGAGAGAGAGAGAGTTATGGAGCAGCCTACTACACAACACATACACTTTGAGTGAGACCTGTACACTGACGATGAAACCAACGATTGCACGACACCTCACACAGAATGCCTTCTTGATCGTCCATCACAGGTTTATCACACGCACCGCACGGGTAGATTTGCACAGGGTTGAAGAAGGCATTGTCATGAGATCCGTCCATGGCAAGTTGAAACAATTCGTTTCTATCATTGGTGGTGTTGGGTTTGGCATTGGTATTTTGGGGTGGTGGCATATTACCTTTAAATATTATATTTAATCGGTAATGAATAATCCGATTTTGACAAGAGCCAATGTCGGCTGACACACACACACACAACTTAAACGAGAACCGCATTACAGTAACAATAACAGTGATATAAAATAACTAGCTGGAAAAAGTTCTAACACAACTATAAGCTTTCATTATTCACCTTGATTATATGTAGGAAATTGAGGTACTACAGAGGTTCTCATTTGAGACATTGGTAATGAAGACATCAACTTACTTGGCGGAATTGTGTGCATGGGTTTATTCAAATTGTTTCCGGAATGCATACTTTCTCGGGTACTAGTCAAAGTGGATACTTTGTTGTAGCAACTATACAAGGACAAGTAGAGTGGGGATCACTGGCAAGAACGATGCGAATATTAATCCCTTCACTTCAATAATAACACAGAATAATCGAGCAAACGACCCACACCAACTTAAGTTGGCGAAAAAAACCCAACAATTTAAAATTTAGCTAGAGTTTAGCACCAATTCAAACTTTACATACCTGGGAGGAGTTTCTTCAATTTTACGACTCTGCGCGATGTTCGCTGTCAAATAATCCAATTTAATCGTTGTTGGCAGCACATTCAAAGTTGTTTCAAATGTGCATCAATAGGCAACCCATGGCGAAATAAAAACCGCCAGCGTTAAATCGCATCAGTTTTTAAGCGATCTGGAATCAAACGAAATCGCACTAATCCATTGCAGAAAACACCAATTTTATCAGTATTGTGGGTCAAAGAATTCTACAGTGTTAATAGCTAGCTCTAAAAAATCCAGAAACTTGCTGTAAGATATTTTCAGTTGTCTGATGGATTCCGAACTGAACTTGAATGTGAAATTACGCCCATCTGTCGATAGCACTTTCACAACGTCTTTGCGGCTCTCTTTATCAATGGACAACGATCGTAGCACGTATTCAGCCTGCTGGACCGTCTTGAAAGTGTATTTCGATTCAAGTTCGTAGACGGGATTTTCCAGCATAGCAACAACGCTTTGTTAAATCACGATGCGCACGATACTGCCACACTTAGCCGTTTGTGGTTTTTATTTGTTCGACGCTCAATCGATTGACCCGATTAGACTAGCTAACGCAATAAAGGTTATTTTTGTCAGTTTAACAAATGCCACATTGGTCTATCAATTCTTTTGTAACGGAAGATACATCGCGTGTGCTGTGTGCTTTGTTTGTGCGTGGTGCAACGTCGCATTAAGTGTTTTTTTGCACATTCATGCTTTAATGAGGTGGCTACTGCGGAAACGCTTTCGACATTTATCACTCATCTCAATGTCATCTCGCAATTTAATCAGTTCAAAAAGTAACGACTATATTCCAACAGGCGCTAACGAAAGTGCAACCGATGGAATCAATTGTTCCACATGAATCCATTCAAATAACAATGTTACCACACTCAATAACACCAATTGTCAATTTTAGGTGCCAACCTCGACGGCGAATGCATTCACGTCGACGTGGTTGTTGTTGGCGGCGGTGTGGCTGGTTTATCGACTGCCATTAAATTGGCTCAATTATCCCAAAAAAACAATACCAACACGAAAGTTTGTTTGATTGAAAAATCCTCATACTTTGGTAAGGCTATTAGACAAGCTCAATAATGGATTAGCACTGTCACCGTTGTTATTGTACATCTGTTGGAATGTTTGTATTGAAGGAGGGCACACTGTTTCGGGAGCATGCTTCACGCCAACCATTCTCAGTCTGCTCCTACCTCGCTGGCAAGATCAAATTAAGGTATACACTTATTTCAAAGTGATATTACCTGTGGACTTAATCCATTTAGTGTGTGATTTATCTTGTTATTATAGACGGATAGTTGTAGTTTAAGTTGGCTCGTGACTTTGGCGTGTCTATTTACTAGTGCACATTTCAGCCCATTTTCCAGTCAATAATTCATTTAAATTGTTAATTGATGATACATAAAGAATACAAATCCCCGGATTGTTTATTTTTTGAATATTGAAGTTTGTTGATAAAAAGTTTTCCTTTTCCAACTACAAGTAAACAACAATAGAAATGTTTTTAGTCGACGAAATGATGATTTTTAAACTTTTCCAAAGGCGGATAATTCAACGAATTGTTGTTTTATTGAATTTAGGGTCGGTATAAATGTGCTTTGATTTACCAGCATTTGGGAATTGTTCTTTTTTGGAAAAATAATTGTTTGGAAATTGAGATTTTATGTCAGCAGTAAAAATTGCTTAATTCAGTTCAAGGGTTTTTTATGGTGTCGTAACAATTAGTGATATTTAGTGTTGAAAACATATGCGCATAACTGAATTTGGTCGTTCAAATAATTTTCCAAATATATTACTATCAAATATCAAGTTCTGAATATTTGTTAAGGGATGTCTTAATTTTTATTGATTCAAACAAATTTTTTCTATAACTGTTTAAAACTCTTTAAGCGAATGGAAATTCAGACATGCAAGAGTTTAGCTTAATGCACACATTGAGTGGTTAAACTTGAGCTGTTTTAGGATGTGGGATTTACCAAAGTCAAACAAAACAAAGTTAACTTTCTCACTCGAAGCAATTCCATCCCTTTGATAACAAGTAATTGGACAAAAATACAAGCGTGTAGCTGCGATTATTTGTTAACCTCGAATGTTGTTTACTTCAAACAAAATTGACACCGATTTGTGACTAGTGTTGTTCAATTAGTCGTTGTAATGTGGCTGTCAATGTAGACAGCACGCTAAATAATGAGGATTGCTCAATCATTAGTCTGGGGAAATTGGTCAAAGCTCTGGCAAATATAGCCGAATCACTCCATGTGGATTTGTACAGCGGCGTTGGTGTTAGAGAAGTGACCCAGTTGAACTCAATTCTACTGGTCTTACTTACACCTAGATAATCTACAACGATGACGGTTCCGTTGGGGGTGTACGTGTTGTCGATACAGGTGTTCATAAAGACGGCTCTCTCAAGGTTATTCACACTTGTACCACTTATGTTTTTAGGCATTGAATCAGATTGTTGCTCATAACACGTTGTATTTGTTGGGTAGGTGAACTTTGAAAGAGGTCTGGCTGTAAAGTCGAAATTCACCGTTCTGGCTGAAGGTTGCCATGGACATCTTACGAAGGAAGTAATGAAAAAGTTTGATCTGAGAAGATATTCGGACCCACCATCGTACAGCCTAGGCTTGAAGGAAGTAACATTTGTTTGCAGCGTTGAATAGTTATAGTGGTTTTAAAAGTTGTGGGTGGTAGACCCGGTTAGACATGAGGATGGGCTTGTCGAACACAACGTTGGGTTTCCATTGGTATCCACTGTCGAATGCCGCATGTTCAAACATTTCTTAGAGCAGAAATACGTACGGTGGATCCTTTGTGTACCATTATAGCGATGAAGAGCCACTGGTAGCCCTTGGTCTTGTGGTAATCCATTTAATACTTCATCTGCTTAAAAGAAAACTGCTGCAGGTTGGTCTAAACTACACCAACCCATACTTGAATCCGTACGAAGAACTACAGGTAGTTTGGAGACATTTCTCATGCGGACAGTAATCAAGTTGAGTGTTGGTGTGTAGCGTCTAAAAACTCACCCAAAATACCGGAAATTATTGGATGGAGCAACACGAATTGGCTACGGTGCTAGAGCGATGAACAAAGGGGGCTTTCAGGTTGAACACATCCATCGCTTTCATTTATTCCATAGAGCGCGTTTAGGCTCTACCCAAACTTATATTCGAAGGAGGGTGCATTGTTGGGTGCGGTGGGGGTTTATTGAATTCCGCGACACTCAAAGGGATTCACTATGCGATTGGAAGTGGAATTTTGGCGGGGGAAGCTATTTTCCGTAGATTTTCGACAGATAATTGTGAACTTTCCAAAAATCAAGGTTTTCGTATTCTTGTTTTAAATTTTAACACACCCACATAGGCGTATTGTTGACCGAATACGAAAATAAGATGAAACAATCGTGGATGTACGAAGAATTAAAGTCTACTAGGAATTTTTCGCCTTCCTTTAACACGCCGTTGGGGTTGTATGGCATGCTACTGTATGCTGGAGTTTTCTGGCCTATAACCAAAGGTCGTGAACCTTTCACTCTTAGAACAACAAAACCCGACTTCGCCTACCTCCAACCTGCTACGTCTTCTGCAAGAATTAACTACGAAAAACCAGACAACGCACTTACATTTGATTTGGCGTCTTCTGTTGCCTTGACGAACACAGAGCACGAATACGACCAGCCGTCACATATAAAGTTCTCTGACGAGTCCATTCCACGCGAAATAAATTGGAAGATCTTTGGTGGGCCTGAGCAACGCTATTGCCCCGCCGGGGTTTTCGAGTTCGTAAACGATCCATCTGATATAACTTTGCGAGTCAACACCCAAAATTGCATTCACTGTAAAACTTGTGATATCAAAGACCCTTCGCAAAATGTCAACTGGGTTGTACCGGAGAATGGGGGCGGTCCTAATTACTCTGATTTTTAGTTGAGTTTCGGTACTTGGTGTTTTCCGAACAACTGCGCCATTAACCACTTTTCATCGGTCTACTTATATATAAAAGAGATTGTCTATTTGTATGTGTCTGTTTCGGCAAGTACGCACGCCCGAAATTTTTCTCCTTATACACACATTCTACAACACTACTACTAAACATAGATAAAATTTCGCCATTTTGATAGATTTAATTAAATACTTATTCGCAGGTTTAAATGCAATAGTTTTTAGTTGATCTTAAAAAATATAATCCGATTAGTAAGTAAACTAATCAGATTATAATAGAACATAGCTGTTTTCTCCTAATTTGCGCAAATATAGTTTGTTTCATAGTTATAGCATTAAACCCTGTAACTAATTAGCATTGATCTATGTATTTTTATTTCAATACATAAATTATTTTCGTTTGTGAGAGTATTCATGGTTATTTGAGTGCTTGGTGGAAGTTTTGCTTGTTGTTGCCCAAAGTTTACAATACCAGTATTAATTTTAAGTTTCTAAAAGCAGGCGATCTTCTTTATGATATTCATTGCTAAGTTTAAGGTTCAACATCAAACCATCTGACTAAACCTTAGTGATTTACTTTAAGATTTATATGAATTATTTTTTAATATATGTAAATTATTAATTGAATAATTTTTTATTTGATTAAAATTAATAAGTTATTAGTATAAATAATTTTCACGACAACTAAACTAATAAATAGTTTGTCAAATGTTGATGTACATCATTGAATTAGCGAAATGTACAGCAAACTTAGCAAGTTAAGAATTACGTTATATTATTTGGTGAAAAATTGTAATGAAAAAAATGCAATCTAATGTAATATAACACTTAAATGAAACTTTCACTTAAAAACTCCAAATAAAACTGGGCTTTAGCACTAGTTATGTATATGTAAGATTATTTAAGTGGTAAATTATAATATGTTGATGTTTAAATAACAAATTGGAATAAAATAGCGCATAAATAGAGATAAAAGGAAAGAGCCAGTACATTAGATGGAATAAAAGAAAGTTTTATTGTATATGTGAAGTATGGTGGCTGTATTGTTATGTATGATGAATACACTTGATGGAACACTCGTGAAGTCTCCTCATTCTTATATAGAACTTTTTCGAGAATATCCAGTAAATCGCAACCAAGCCAGCCATTCCAACAACCACACCTAAGCTTATAAACATTGCCATTCTAAACCAATACAGTCAACATGTTTTCACAATTTGGACTTAAAAGTATATAAATATATTTTCATTTTTACATTTGGCAAATGATTATGAACACTTCTAAATTAGCAAAAATTTACCGTGTGGATACAATACCCTTGCTTTTGGTATCAACTAAATCCGTAGGAAACTAGAAAGAAAAATAAGAAACAAGTGTACCCCTGTTTATTGTTGCACTCCCATGAATTGATTGATCATGGCTGATGTGAACCATAAGCTCGTAGTAAGTAGCGTCGTGAACATTTGTAACGGTAAAACTTGCACACAAGGTCGGTTGTTCTCCACAATCCGCGTTATTTCTTTCGTTGCACTCTTTCAAACAATTAGTACAATCTGGGTTTAGAGTTTTTAATCGCCAATAGCACGTCGCGTCGACACTTTCGATACTTTCAGGAAGTGTGGCTGTGACTTGTAGTAGTTGCTTGTCACGTTTTACTTTTACTTTGATTGATTCCTGTTCTAATAATGAGTGTAAAATATGCGAAAGCTGATGACGGAATTTCTCCGATTACTTTCTGGAATTGTTATGCAGGTTGGTTCAGAAATATCAACATTTGCTTTCACACAGATGACAAATTCTTTTTTAACGTGATAATTTTCGGTAAATTCAAATTCATCACACGTAGGGGCCTCTTCACATGAATTATGATCTCCACTAATAACATACGAAGAAATGAAATTGGGTTTCAAAGTATTGGGGCCAATGGGACAAGTATACACCAATTTGTACATATTGGTAGTCTTGACGAACACATTATAATGACACACAGAATGCGCTGGGTTAGCATAGGCGAAGCTTGCGTAAAGTTTAACTCCCTTATTAGCATAGTCGTAGGTGATACTTAATGAACCTCTCACTAAGATAAATTTTTGAATTAGAGTAAGATTTGTTCATTTGAATTACCAGGTATGAGTATATCATCGTACATCGACGCTACAACTACTTTGATGGTGTAATTGGCGGTGGGAATAATTCCAGTAAGTAGGTATTCGTTGGTGCATAATCCGCGGCAAGGAAGACCGTCGAGGCACGTAGCTTCATAAAACAACCCACTTTCCATGAGACTTAGATAAAAAGCGCAAGTGGGTTCTAATCCTGACTGGGATATGTCCTCAACAACTAGTCTTATCCCTAAACTTCCTGGTTGTTCTCCTGCAAATATGGTATAGTCGTCGATGGTTAAAGTTCCATCTAATACAGTTACACCCTAATAATTGTATTGTTGGTACTTGGTCTGAAGAATATGGTTTCTTGGTACGACTCATACCCATCAATGTCAGAGTCGAAAGAAGCTAAGATAGGTTCCCCAGGAGTAAGCTGATCAAATTTTTTCAAAGTGCATAAGTTGTAGCAATTTTGTTGTTCCACACAACTAGGATATATATTAAGGGGGAATTGTGGCGCATCACCGTAAAATAGGTTGGCTTTACATATGTTATTGAACACAGCATCCGTTGTAGGCTTATACAGAGCTAAATTTAGCTCAACGCTTGTACTAGTAAGTTCTGTAACCAATCCTCTAATGTTGAAATCAGCTTCGCTTAGCACTAAATATCATTGGATAAAAAAAGTTTTACAGAATACCCCTACCGAATTTTTTGTTTATGTAGCCAGAATTGTTATTATTTAAATCATGGTGTCTTGTTTTTATCATAATTTCGACAATTGGAAACTCCTTGTGTTGCAATTCGAAATTGTTGCATGGCGCGAAGCAACCTTCCTTTGAGGGACTACCACAAACAGATGTGTAACTGTCGAGTTTCTCGCCATTTTTAACGTAACCTCTAATGCTGAAATGACAAATATCAGCCGATACACCATGGGTGAAGAATAAATTGTATTTATGAGGAGTGGAAGAAGAGCTGTGTGTTACGTAGTATTGCGGCTGATTCATTGCTATATTTGTTCTGGTGAACTTGTTGGGAACGTAGTAATAGAAGACTGGGTGGTGTACACATCTCATTTCATATCTTGTCACATAAATGTTGTATAAAGCATTCATTGAGGTGTGGTTCTGTTCTATGTTATTGTTAATACGAAGGTACCCTCCATTTGTGACGTACCTTGAAAATATAGAGAGCAGTTATTGGACCTCCTTATGTTTGTGTCAAATTCTAACGTTTTACCAGATGCATGCACTTTGATTATGGGATAAACCAAAATAGCTAAATATGAAGATTACTTACAGTACTGGAAATAATTAGAGTTATACGCGATTTAGGACTGACCACAACGGCGTTAGATCGACTCACATCGCTATCAGTGGACTCAAAGATAAAGTTTACGTAGTTGTTGGTTGGAGACAGCTGATTCAACGTCAACTCTGGACTAGAATTACAACTAGGCGAGCACATGTCAGACTGCGGTTTAGTAGAGCACCACTCAATTTCATTGTATCGCTTGTTTCTTTCATCAAATATTTTCATGTGGCAAATCTCACCTTCACGTGAGTTTTCAATTTTTACGACAATCCCCATTTGAGAGTCATTCTTAAAGACGCTGTAGGTGAACTTTTTTTGTTTGTCAATAACATTGCCACCACTAGAACAGCCTAAAATCCCTAAACATTTATCATTATTATTATTATTATGTGTGTGTGAATAATATATTTTATACTTACAAAAAGTAATCAAAATATAATTCATTTTCATCAATATAAATAGATCTCGCGACTGTTTATGACATTGATTTAAGTTAACTTTTCTTTAAAAAAGTCACGTATTATTTATTTGCGAGTAGAGTCGAGTCTTTTATTATAGTTTTGAGTAAAAAACACGAAGAAACTAGAAGGTTTAGTGTTGAATTTGTTTGTTTTTGAAAATAGAATGCCAATTTAGTACAGAAATAGTGCAAAATGAAACTTCTGCCGTTGGCATATTCTGGCAGTTTACTAGACAAAGTTAACGATAACAATTAGGAATTTTTAAGTGCTATCATTAGTATTACTGAGTATATTTTTAAACTCAATTAAACAGTATTAACTCACGATGTTGCAATAGATTATCGATTTTAATATTTAGCGATTCTAGCATCTTGCTGCATTTGATGGACTTTCGCTTGCATTTCTTAAAATTAAATTATTCACTGAATAGACAACTCAGAGTAGTTCTTTATTCGATCGGCGAACATTCATTGCCACCGTTTTACAACTCTGGTTAAATATATGAAGACGATATTAAATCCGTAATCACTTAGTTAATAATCCTACTAATTTAATTTATTCGATTATATTTTAATACTAATAAACGGATAGGATTAATGTGTGAAAAAGTTCAAAAGTGTGTTATACTGGGTGGCAACAAATAAAAAAGTATTATAAAGGATCGTGACAACATGGAAAACATATGAGATTCACCTTATCTATTGATGATAGCCCCGTTTTTAGGAAAAACTAAAATTTAGCATTTCGGTTTGCTTCCAAAACCTAGCCCTTTGGCCTATAGCAGCGCTTCCCTACAACTTTTATGCCCGCACCCCCATGTAACTTTCAAAAATAATCCCGCACCTTATTTGGACTTAATGCGTTATATATATATAAAATAATCTTATGTGAAATTAGGACACTACAAGCCATTGATTTCTATATTATTTTATTAGTAAAA
>JAOPJI010059866.1:0-12469 GCA_027122695.1 Merluccius productus
AAACAACAAGTGTGGAGTGTGAATCAGTCAGTGTTCGGAGAATTTTCCCCGGGGCTGCGTTGCGTTCTCAGTTATTGGCTCTTTTCATTTACTCTGTTTAGGTAATTGCACTATATGTACTATTGCTGCTATGGCAACTGAATTTCCCTCCGAGGATCAAAAAAGTTCGTATCTATCTATCTATATCTTTATTTACGTTATTTGATCAAATTGTGGTTGACAATTGAAACTTTTGATGAGAAATGCGATACAGATAAGTTACATACAGCACCATTTTTAAGACCCAGATTCCCCGCGGGAACCCTGTGTATTACAGTGAGTGAAAACAGAGTACGTTTTTTTTTTTTTGGGGGGGGGGGGGAACAGCCAGCCAAAATAATTGGGAAGCTAAAAAAATAAAGAAAAAATAGGGAGTAAGGATGAAGGATAAATGAGGAGGAACGAGACCGTCAAGGATTTGAAAAGGAGGACTGCGCCTCCTACAAGACACCAGGAAAGAAAAACAAAAATCACAAAAACTGAAGGTGTGAAGTAAAACGAGAGAGTGCAGGTCTGGCGGTCCCCGAGGTGTCAGACAATATCTCGAAATGAAATGCCGCGTTGACGCGGGACTTCGGGGAAACGACAATAAATCAGAAGCTTTATTGCTTTGAAACTAATTCTGTCAATAGGAACAAAAAGAGCAGAGGTTCACCTCCACCTGCTCGTGGCAGAGGGCAGGGGTAGGTGGGTGTGTGTGTGTGTGTGTGTGTGTGTGTGTGTGTGTGTGTGTGATATCCATCGCTGCTAGTGAATTTGTGTTTCTTGTGGCGTTCCTTCTGAAAACTTTCCTCATGATGTAAGTGAAGGAAAATACAAGCACACACACACCCCACACACACACACACAAACCCATGTTCAGACACACAGACACACACACACACACTCCTCAAGCCTTCTGTTACCTTGTACTACCCCTGTTGCACACGCTAACTTCTAGTTGAAGATAACACATCGAACCTCTGCTAAATATTTAGCAGTCGTATTTTCTGTTTCCTACACAATCATGTCTCCCGTATGTCCCGTCTTTCTGTCCTCATCACCATCTCTAACAACAACAACAACAACAACAACACGCTAACGCTGCAGCAGGCGAGGAATATAATAAATAATATAATAACAACATTCAAGGTGTAAAATGCCTGGTGAAACCTTGAGCACGGAGCAAGGCATCCAAAACGCTCACCAATCAGCTTTCTATTCATACTGTAACCTGTTCTCACACACGGCGGCGTGTGTGAGAGAACGCCCTTCATACAATATTCAAGGCCGCCCGATTGCAATATCCACTTTGTTACCAATGTAAATACTGTTGTTTAATTTATTTTGAATGCGTGGCCCCGCTGTGCTATTCATGCATGCATGCAACACTCATTCATATTTCATTCATTCATATTTCATTCTTATGAATATGAGAATGACCTCGGCTCAGGTCAGGTTTCAATCACACGCATACACACACACACACACACACACACACACACACACACACACACACACACACACACATGTATACCACAACACATATACCAATTCAAATACATACACAGACAGACAGGCAGAGAGACAGGCTTATGTTAATTCATATAATAACCTTTTGAGATTGATTTATTGTTACGTGACATATATAAAACAGCCACAATAAATCCTGTTTCACAAGGAACAATGGACCCTTGTGTTAGTTGACTTGGCCCGGGTTCAAAGTGCCATGTTTCTGTGTGGACAGATTTACACACTGGGACGTGTTCTGTGGTCTGCTCATGTCCACAGCACACACACACACCTGTCTATACAGTGTGTGTGTGTAGACACACATATATCAGCAGCGGTGGTAGCGGCAGCATGTCCAAACTATACAGTATGTGCCCAACTCAAGAACTGAAGTCTAGTCAATTTGATTTGTATACACCTTACACAGTTATACATAACTCCAGTCTCAAAGGGCTTCACAGGAACCGCATTATAGATACTCCCCCTAACCCATAGTCCTCCGAACCAGTGGTTCTCAACAGATCTAGGACCCACATGGGTCTTTAGACAAGTGGTTCTCAACTGGTCTAGGACCCACTAGTGTCTTCAGACCAGTGGTTCTCAACTGGTCTCGTCTCAGGACCCACATGTGTCATTAGACCAGTGGTTCTCAACTGGTCCCGCCTCAGGACCCACATGTGTCTTTAGACCAGTGGTTTTCAACTGGTCTCACCTGAGGACCCACATGTGTCTTTAGACCAGTGGTTCTCAACTGGTCTCGCCTCAGGACCCACATGTGTCTTAAGTCATTAAGTCACAACCCAAAAACAAAAAATGTGTTAACCAATATTGCAGTCATCAACAATGCCTTCATGTACTGTTAAACACATGGAGTGGACAAGAAGCTGCAACAATTGGGGCTAAACTCAATGAAATAGTGAGCCATTGAAACTTGAATTAACATGGAAACATTAGTTCATTCATGGGCATCTTTCTGAAGATTGTGGTTTGGCATATGCTCTGCGACCCATTAGTGAGTTGTGACCCACCAGTTAAGAATCACTGCTCTGAAGGACTTAAAGGAGAAACTTCCCAAACCCAGAGGGGAGAAACCTTGAGAAGGAACCCAGAAGAGAGACCCCTCCTTCCAGGGACGTAAGGAGGGTGATAGGCGTATACTGGTAGCATTAAACAAAGCTGAAACAATGGTTAAGGAAGATGAATGAAATAAGTTATTAGAAATAAGTCATTACTCATCTAAATAGTTAGAGGAGTTAAAAAGATCAATCCTGTCTGTTCATGTGACACATTAACAGAGTGATCAAATTCCTAATTGTCTGGATAGTTATGGTCCTTGATTCTGATTGGCTCAAAGCCGTTGTAAAATACTCTATAAACACACACGTGGGACCGCAAAACAATTAATTTTTAGTATTAAAGTGCCGCCAATCTCAAAGTTGTCAATCTAAAAAAAAAGTCATGTGGTTGTTAATTTAAGATTTATTGGGTGGGTTGAGCGTGGATGAGTGGTGGAAAGAGATGGACAGGATGGAGGAGGAAGAGAAGAAAGAAGACACGCTGAAGTTAATGACAGAGAAATAAAGAGCAGGACAAGTCAACAAAAGTATCCAGGACAGTTAAACACACTAATTGGTCCGTTCGTTGTTTCCAGACCGTGCCCAGGAAGATTAATTTTAATACTGCCACCAAAACAGAGCTAAACCAGCTTCTCACACAATTTTATGCCGCTGCGAAAAATGGGAAAGGTGAACCCTACGGTTTCAGCAGTTAGGATGCCTTACGAGCGAGGCTGTGTTGCTTGGCAACCGTTTTGCCGTCTTGAGGAACTATATTGCTTGGCGGAAGAACGATGATGTGTTTTCAGTTTTATGCCACTGTGTGTTTATTTTGTGAAATTAAACCTTACTATGTAGTTTATAGTAACCGTTTTATAATTGCGTCGTGCCTAACAATGCTCCCTATAGCTGTTCTAAAATCACTGTAAAACCACGGCCTCTCGTAGGTTATTGCTTAATTATACCCCTTTATGAAACAACCTCCTCAGTAACAGAGTATTTCTGATATATAATTACTCAAATTAAATACACAAAGCTCAAACTTGCTCACCAGCAGAACCCCGTTCAGAGAGCTGTTATGTTTGACCTCCTCATCGGGTGCTATATCTCTGAAAGTACCGTGTTGTTGCTTTAACAAGCTTTAAAGGACCATACTGGCCTGCTAAACCATGGTAACGTCTCTCCTGGCTTCACTAAAACCTCATCATCACCTCTATCATTTGTAAAAATCACTTTGTTTTTTCACGCCAATCCTGCCGAAGAGCTTTTAGCTCTCGCCGTGAATAAAGTGAGAGACGATTACAATGGGTTCATTTAATCGAGTGTGTTAAATTAGTCAAATTAGTAATACTAATAATGGGCGTCTTAGGTGTCTCTGTCGTCTTATAATGACTGAAAATATATATTTGAATTAAATGTTCTGTCAGGTAGCAGTAGAAAACATCACAGCACCAAAAAGTATGCAATCAACATTTCTATTGTGTCTGCCTCAAGCACTGTCTGGTGTCCTCTCTCTCTCTCTCTCTCTCTCTCTCTCTCTCTCTCTCTCCCCCCCCCCTCTGCCTTTATCTCCCTCCTTCTCTCTCTGCTCTCTATCTCCATCCTCCCCTCTCCTCCTCCCTCTCCCTTTCTCACGACTGCTTGCTCGCTTCCCTCCCTATTCCTCGCTCCCCTCTTCCCTCTCCATCTACTTTTGCTGTTTTTACCAATCGACTCTAGTTCTCTCCCTTTCTCTCTAAAGGAATGACACAATCACTTGTTTATTTTATTTTGCTTTGTTTTATTACGCAATGCAGTTTACAAAAGCACAATAGCGAAGCGCGCAAAAACAACTTGTGTTACTGCAATATTTTGTACGTATGGTGGATAGAAACCCAGCAGGAAGAATACTGTACAGAGCCACAATGACAAGAAATAAATAAATAATGGACCTTTTATAAATGAAACTCTGTCAAATCCCTCAAACTAAGTGAACTGTGCCACCCGTATCGTCAAGATGAAAGGTTCCCATCACACGGATTCAAGTTGGGGAGAAGAGGGACTTGGTCTTAGACGGATGAGGTGTCAGAGGAGTGTGGAGTCGGACGGGGGCCGCGTTACGCTGCGTTACGCTGCGTTACGCTGCGTTACGCTGCGTTACGCTGCGTTACGCTGCGTTACGCTGCGTTACGCTTTTACTTAATGCTCCATCTGAGGCTTGATCACTCAGTCTTGGAGCACCGGCAGAATCACAACAAAGGGGTCGTGTGGAATTAGGACCGAATGGGACGGCTGAGCCGCTTCATCATCGACTGTTTTAACTGTCGATGAGTTGACCGGTCAACCTTTTGGACTCAGGAGCCAATCACGTTAGTTATGGGTGGCCATACAGCGGCGACATGTGAAGGTCTGATGACGTAGTCGAAGAATCACTTCCCGTTAGGATGCACTGATGTATCCTTGGTCCCCGAGACGATTCGGCGGGCGAATCGTGAATGAAGCAGGAGGAAAACCTGGAGATTTAGCAGGAAGTAGATTTAGCAGGAAGTAGATTTAGCAGGAAGTAGATGGCCAATCAGGATGCAGCCTCCACGTCTCCTTCTTCGGTGGTGTTTGTGTGATCAAGACCGCAGACATACGTACGAGCCTTTGGATCGTCAACGTTGCAAAAAAAGTTTTTTAAAAGTTTCTCTTGTTTTGTACTCCACGTAGATCACAAACCCTTGAATATTTAAAACACTTGTTGAAAACGGTTGAGAAATGTAAATGTGCTCTTCATCCAGATTATCCTCCCCCAGCTCCACCATTTACTTGTATTTGTTTACAGGCCAGTCTTGACATCTTCAATATGGCGCAGCAACGGGCCGAAGCCGCCAATGCGTACATGTCTATGAACGCCACAAGGTTGCAGGTCCTAGAGGTGTACTACCCACTACCACCGCTAGTAGGACCACATACTAAAGTACTGGTAATCATACTGCCGCTATTTTCTTTTGACTGTTTAACCAACGCTATACTACTGCTAGTACTACTGCTAGTACTATTGCTACACTACTACTCCATTCAAGGTTAGTGTGGAGTGCAAAACAACTAAACAACTTCAGCTGTAACTTAATTACTCTTTGAGTGGGTTTTTAATATTCATCTGTGAGTGAATGTTTCTAGGGGCCGAGTGTGTGTGTGTGTGTGTGTGTGTTTGTCAGCCAGTCTTTCACTCCGTGTGTGTGTGTGTGTGTCTGTCTTTCTAGCTTGGTCATTCTGTCCACTTCGCCATCGTCACACACACCACACACACACGTTGTTTTGTTCTTTGTGTCACAGAATAATCAAATGTACATTTACTTTTTCTTTACATTGAGCGTTGCGTCACATTCTTCAGAGGAAAATTGCCGTCCCCTTTTGAATTGATTTAAGTCCTGGCCAATGGAAATGGGGATAAACAAGGGAGCCAATCAGATCGAAGGCCATTAGGGGGTCTGATGCCACTCTGACAGCTGATTGGCTGCTAGCTCCAAGGCTCTCTGCTGTAGTGTACCACTAATAATTAGATCTCTGTATATAAGTGTAATTTTCCTGAAAAATGTCCAGGTGTTTTAGAGATGTGGAGATTTCATCAGATAATAAATGTACTAATCTCCTTGTGGGAAAAAAGTTCTGCTCTGGCTGTTTGTGATGATGTTCTGGTGTACACCCACACACACACACACACCCATGCATGCACGCACGCACAGGCACATGCACAGGTTCACACATACACCCACGCACGCACACACGCACACACAGGCAAATGCACAAGTAGACACACGCACGCACTGGCACATGCACAGATACACACACACACATGCACATGCACAGGTTCACACACACACACATGCACACACACATGCATGCACAGTAACTGAGTAAAGGCACTCGCCAGAGGAGACTCCAGTACACCTCTAGCCGAGAGAGAGCAAGAGAGAGACAGTGGAGGAGAGAGAGAGAGAGAGAAAAAGAGAGAGAGAAAAAGAGAGAGAGAGAAAGAGAGAGAGAGAAAAAGAGAGACAGTGGGGGAGAGACAGAGGGAGCGATAGAGAGACAAAGGGAGAGATTAATGCAGGGTACATTCTAGAATCAGGTTAGAGTGTTGCTGACTAGAAAGCTGCTTTTTTTTCTCCTAGCGATGCTAAAGCAGCTCTCTGCTAATGCTCAGCTACTGGCTGGCAAGACCTGTCAAACTCTACAAATGCAATGAAATGCAAAGTGCAGCCTCTAACTCCGGGGTGTGTGTGTGTGTGCGTGACTGTAATATGTGTGTAATACGACAATTGCTGAGTTGGTTTCTACAATAATATATTCAATAGGTTTTACAGATCAGTCACTTGCTTTGAAAATCCCAACGGATGTTCTGCTGTGTGTGTGTGTGTGTTAGTGTGTGTGTGTGTGTGTGTGTGTGTGTGTGTGTGTGTGTGTGTGTGTGTGTGTATTGATTTGACAGTGTGTAATATGAGAGCATGCACGCCTGCCCATGCACACACCTGCGTGCAAGTGTGTTTGGGATGTGTGTGTTGGTGTATGTGTGTGGCGTGCGTGCGTGCGTGCGTGCGTGCGTGCGTGCGTGCGCCTATCATTGTACTTGCCATTCCAACAACACTCTGGTCAGCAAAGAGCATCTCCTTTGTCTCATGGGCTGATTATTTCCATGCCTGCTGGGCGTAGGAAACATTTAAAAACGGGGGGGGGGGGGGACTTCAAACTGGCTACTCGTCTGCAACCACAAGTGTGAATGCGGAGAGAAATGAGGGAGCTAAGCCAGTGAACATGATGGGTCAGACTGAGAGCAAATGGACCTCTTCAGGTATGCACACAGCATGGCAGAAAGCAGCCTCTCTATCATAGGAAATACCTCTCTTTGTCTCATTAGATCTTTTATAAAATATAACTCTGCCTACCCCATATGTAATTGGTAGGCAGGTCGCCAATGTAGGGAACCTATTTGATAACAAATTGCGCGACACAGATTATATTGAATTTAGCATTTACACTTGCTCATTCACACTACACCAAAGGCTCAGTGTGTTACAATGGTGGACCGGTGGCCCTCATAGTACGGTTACATTAGGCTACCAATGTCACAATGTACACAAAGCCAATAACTACCTCCACTCCACTTATATAGCCAGCTGCCGTCTCAGAGAAACATACAGAGAAATGTTTACTTTGCTCTGTATTTGATGTGATATCCTATTAATATATAATGTGATATTATGCTGTATGATGTTAGCTACAACATCATTTTTTAACATTAAAGAAAAACATTAAAAAAGTATTGTGGCAGGAGCATGTTAATTATATCACACATGACCACACACGAGCTGTTGCATCCTATCTACCTGAATATCAGAAGGAAGATACAGCCACTCAGAGCCATCACACTCTCTCTCTTGCTCTCTCGCTCTCGCTCTCTCTCACCCAACCTCAGAGTCCAATCAGTCTGACTCAGGCCTGGTGAGGCTGTACACCAGCTATCAACCACACACACACTCCACACATACAACAACAAAGGCGACGGTTTATTTGCTCTGGCAGATACGTCTGGCCCTCCTCCCATTCAGACAGATTTCCAGCCAACCTGGCCCGGGTCGGTCCAATCACGGCCGTTTATTTGATATGGTTTGACACGAAGACCGTACAGAGGAGCGCCGTTGATGAATTTTGGTAAACAACCAAGATGCCTGCTGATGATGTGGAACGGTCTGTTGAATCCACTATCGCGACAGGGTTAAACAGGATGGACAGTATATTTTCTCTAAAAGAAGAACAAACAATTGCACTTAAAGCTTTTGTTGATAAGAAAGATGTGTTTGCCGTACTTCAGACTGTCACTGCAGAGACACATTTGAATCGTTGACAAGCAGAATGGATGTCAATAAATAAAGGTCCCTTAATAACTAAATGATTGTATGTTTTATTCATACCAGTTGTGTCTTTCTGATTAACTAAACATGAACATCACAAAAAGTTCAGAAATTGTGTGTGTGTGATGTAGATCTGTGGGTCTTTGAGGTGCAGTGTTAAGAGCGGTGAGGCTGGGAGGCAGGCTAGCTTCCTCCTTCTCTTCATCATGCCCTCATCTTCCTCTCCCTCCTAGCCTCCTCCCCACCCTCTTCATCCCCTCTTTATCCTTCTCCCCTCCACCTCCTGCCCTCCTCTTCCTCTGTTTACTCTCTCCCTCCTTTCCTCTCTAGCCACCTTCCCTCTGCTTTTGTTGCTATTGCTGCTTTGTTCACATGTCAAATTCGACACGCTGGGAAACCATTTTTCTTTCCCCAGAATCCGGTCCTATCTTCCATGGCCTCCCTGAGGTCCTCAGTGAATTCGGTCCCATCTTCCATGGCCTCCCTGAGGTCCTCAGTGAATCCGGTCCCATCTTCCATGGCCCCCCTGAGGTCCTCAGTGATTCGGCTCCACAGCTGTTTCTCAGATACTCTGGAAGAATGTTGTCGCCAAAAGAGGCGGTTGCCAGGGCAACAGCACCGAGTAAAGATGACCTCAGAAGTAAGGTTTGATTTTCTTTTGCTTTGGAGTGTGTGTACTCAGTTTAGATACACACACCCACACACACACACACACACACTTTTTGCTATCCTTGCGAAGGCGGTTTTGAATGGTGTGATTTGGTATTGTGATGGTTACAATGCTGCAGCCGTCGCCAATGAGGGGCCTCAGACTAAGAAACAAACAGCTTTAAATAAAACAACTGACCCAGAAGTCCCTCCATCAGGCAAGTTCATTCTCTCTCTCTCTCTCCCTCTCCCTCTCCCTCTCTCTCGCTCTCGCTCTCGCTCTCTCTCTCTGACAGAATGTCTGACTGCCTGTTTGGCTGCCTGTCTGACTGCCTCTCTGTATACTTCTCTCTGCCTGTCTGTATACTTCTGACTGCCTGTCTGTATACTTCTGCCTGTCTGTTTGTGTTTGAGTCGGTCTAGGAAACATATCGATTGCACTACTAACCTTCAACAGGGACGAGACGTGCAGCGCGCGTACGTGTGTGTGTGAGTTTATGATTTTGTGTGTGTGTGTGTTTCTGGTCTACTTGCTGTGATATTGCTTTAGCCTTACTAATGCCCCAAAGCAATATCTGACGGCATGTCTGTTTATACTGTCTGTATCTGTATATACTGTCTGTTTATACTGTCTGTATCTGTATATACGGTCTGTTTATACTGTCTGTATCTGTATATACTGTCTGTTTATACTGTCTGTATCTGTATACGGTCTGTTTATACTGTCTGTATCTGTGTATACTGTGTGTTTATACTGTCTGTATCTGTATACGGTCTGTTTATACTGTCTGTATCTGTATATACGGTCTGTTTATACTGTCTGTATCTGTATATACTGTCTTACTGTCTTTAAATACTGTCTGTAAATAATGTAAGTATATACTGTCTGTAAATACTGTCTGTATACTGTCTGTAAATAATGTCTGTATATACTGTCTGTAAATACTGTCTGTAAATACTGTCTGTATACTGTCTGTAAATAATGTCTGTATACTGTCTGTATATACTGTCTATATATACTGTCTGTTAATACTGGCTGTATATACTGTCTGTATATACTGTCTGTATATACTGTCTGTATACTCCTTAAAAGATAACTTTTTACAGAGCTTATTGTAATGATTTCATCATCTTTGTTTAACTCAATCTCAGATTAATATCTGTGATTCAGATGTATTATTTTAAACTTATTTATTGTTCTTGGTGTTGTTCCCTTGTTCAGCACTTTGTACTGCAGTTGTAAACAAAATAAATGAATCAATAAAGTTTGATTGAATGAGTTTGATACTAAGGGGAACCTACCAGACCACAACCTTGTGATTTGTTGTACGTAGAAAGTTTCCAGCACAGGGACCGTGCTGGAAATTTAAGAAATATAAATTGTGTTGCCATTGAGGGCAGCATTGCATTGTGGGTCCTGGTACTGGTGTGTTGAAATACAAAATGCCCATATAATTTACACCTCAGTTCTTTCTTGGTCCGGACTGTGTGCCATGACCACATTTTAGGCAATCAATAATCAATTAAGTATGGATTGTTTCCCTATCAATACCTTCCCTTTTTCTTTTCCCTCAGTCATACATAATTGCATACATAATCATACTTAATTACATTTTCTAACTCTTACTCTATCTCTAGTGGAGCGTGTTAGTTTCATCCTGAGCTGCTGAGCGAGGTTTTCGCTTAGTCGAACGTTTCTCTTCAATGTTCAGAGCGGACCGTTTGAAGATTACTTTTGGCTGTTACTTAGTTTTTAATGCCGCCTCTTCTCTTCCAATGAACGACCTCATCAATCAAAGCTGCACTCATTTTGTAAGCAAGCTTCTCGTAGTTATGGTTGTTTTTGATTGTTTGTGCCACTGGGTTGTTACGCAACATAACAACAAGAAGCAGCAGTTTATAAGGCCAATGTTTTACAAACTTCTTATTTGAGGAACGAATACGTCTGTCAATTGGTCAATCTATCTGTTGATTGGTCAGTCTGACAGCTGGTCAGACTGTCTGTCAATTGGTCAGTCTGTCTGTTGGTTGGTTAGTTGGTCTGTCTGTCTTTGGTCAGTCTGTCTGTCAGCTGGTCTGTCTGTCAGTTGGTCAGTCTGTCTGTCAGCTGGTCTGTCTGTCTGTTGGTAAGTCTGTCTGTCAGCTGGTCAGTCCGTCTGTCGGATGATCAGTTTGTCAGTTTGTCGAAGGCACAAAGCAAGCACATACATCTTCCATACAGTTCCTCTCATGTTAAACCCAAAAGTACTGAAATACGTTGTCCTCTGACGGCTAGTTTAAAGGACACTCTGCAGAACCACGTTGCTCCCTGTGAGTTTCTATTGGCTGTAAAGGGAAAACCGCCCAAACCCTTTAGGATGATGCGAGTCCCGCTAGCTTGCACTGCCGTCGGAGCTAATTAGCCGAGCATTAAAACGTCCGTCCGAATTAACGTCTGTTGTGGGCTTCATCTGTTAAAAGGGCCGCTAAATGCAAGCTGTGTGCTCTTGGTTCACGTGGTTATTGTGGCTATCTCTTCTCCTCTTCTTGAAGCATTTTTAATAAAGACACTTCAAACAGTGACCGAACACGTATACGGGAAAACGTTGCTACCACGAGGCACGCGTCTTGCTAACTCTCCCATACCGCTGCCCACCAAGATACCATAAAAATAACAGGATGAGTGGAAAATCATTTATTTATCTCATTAATCTCTCGATGTTGGGCTGGCGTTGAATAATTAACAAGGGGGATGTTGTTTACCTTCATCTGGCAACCTCTCCCAGGCTGGCGAATACGAGACACGGGAGCATGAAAGCAGTCAAAGACAAACCCTCTCTCACGCTCGCTCTCCCCCGAGCCCGATGTCTCAACCGCTTAATGCTGAATTATATAAAGTAAAATAGTGGCATACACAGTTTCCCCATTAGCATGTCAGAACAACACCCGCGTATGACTACAGCAGGAAACAAAGGCAGCACTGAGCGAGATTCGTCACGTTTGGTCGGATTACCCAACGGCGCTGTTTAGCATTGGGGTAAATGCGTTTTAAACTAGTTTACGATACGATGCGAACTCTGTAGGTAGGCTACCAGCTTTCCGCTAGCTAAAGCTACCTCTTAATATTCACAATAGTCTGAATTTAGGGGGTCGCTTTCCTTTAATAACTTGTTTGTCCTGAAGACCGGGTACGAGAGGATCGTCGGCTCCCGCTTTCCATACAATCTCCAGAGGCAATTCTAGCGGTGCCGTTAGCCTGCTAGCATAACAGAGCGACGCGTTCCCCTGTCCGCCCAAAGTGCCTCCATTAGAGGGAAACTCCGGAGAATCCTCCCCTAATTAGCCTGTTTAGCATGGAGCGTGTGTGTGTGTGTTGGGGGG
>JAOPJI010059872.1:0-12469 GCA_027122695.1 Merluccius productus
TCTTCTTCTTCTTCTTCTTCTTCTTCTTCTTCTTCTTCTTCTTCTTCTTCTTCTTCTTCTTCTTCTTCTTCTTCCACATCTTCTTGTGTTTTATTTCTGATATTCTTGTGGGTTTTCTTTGCTGCGGTTCCCCCGGTGGTCTCATGTTTGCGTTATAAAACGCCATGTACCCCAAAACACAATGTGTAGGGAATGGGTTGTGTGTGGTTTCCCAGACAACGGCGGCGACGTTACGTAAGGAGTAAAACCACGAACGCGGACGGGGATGACGAGCGCCGAAAGCCAAAGTCGCTCTCGGCGAGTCAATATTTGTGTCTGTGTGATTGGTACGGCCATGGCTTTCGCTCAAATCGTGTATTTATTTTAAGTAAAAGGCAATTCCTGCAACAAATAAAACGTGGCAAATAAAGTAAAAACAACAACTCGGACTGTTTCTCTTTTAAAACGGTTGATTGTTGTAACAGCGTTTTGTCTTTGGCTGCTGAAACAATCTCGCTCGGATCGGGAGGCTTTCACCTCGGCGACACAATGACATCACCGGCCCGCTAAAGCGACGAGCCGAACCTTTCTCGGGGAAGAAGCGGGGAGTTATAAAGAAGAGTTAAGCGTCGGAGCACATTGGTAAAGTAATTAGGAAGCGAGGGGCTAAGGCTACGGTGGCGCTGTGACTCGACTCTCAAACCGAGCGTCTATCCTCCCAGGGCCACTCCACCTCCACCAGGCTTAATTCATCTGCTTGGTAAATATTGCATGTGGCGTAAGGAAATTGCATTGAGTTATTGCACACACTGCAAAGAGACAAAAACAAAAACAAAAAAACAACAACGCGCGAGGAGAAGGGGGGACATTCACGTGTTTGGTCGACAAATCATTAAAACGTATATATAAATGATGCTATCCAGTATGCGTAGAATGAGTGAACTGCCGAACCGTGTCAGCAAGAACCCAACTTTCCTAGCGCCAATGTGTATCCATTATGCGCCCAATTGCATTGTGGGACCGCACAACACAACATGCAACACGAGACGGAGCGGTATCATTAGCCGATCGCGAGCGGTCATGTCGGTGCGGACCCCCGGTCACGGTGCGCCCTGATCATGATAAATGCGGCAAAACACAGGGGCAACGCAGCCGATGGGGCGGCAAATAAGCTAGAAGGAAGTCGCACAAGTAGTTAATTGTCCCGCCTCTCGGCCCCCGGGCAAACCGCCACGTTCGCTCACATCGGGGGGGGGGGGGGTGTAACTCATTCATCCAGAATCGCGTGGTTTCTGCCGCCGCCGCCGCCGCCGCTGCCGCTGCGAGTGTACTTCAGTCCAGACCCTGTCCCTTATTCAGGCTCGTTCAAACAAGCCAAAAGGACATCGTATAACCTGAGGAGGGCTATCTGGGTTCGGGGAAGAGGAATAAATAAGGTGTCACAGGCGTCCATTATGGTGGAATAGTGTGTTATTACTCCCGGCCGAAAAAGGTAACCGGGTTTGACTCCCCAAAGTCCAAAGCCCGTGACATAATCTGAATTCGCCGCTAGAGAGCTCGGGGATAAAAGGTCGTCTGCAAAAAAAAACCGCAATACAAAACGCCTCTTGTCTACTCTTGAAAACGAGATGGTACGACCCGTTTGGATTAGCTTAGCGCGCGATAAGATTTCAGGGGGACGCTTCTCCGTGTGGATTTTGGAGGAGACAAAACGTGCGGAAACTCGAGCCGAAGCCATGCGACCGCCGAGTGCCCGAGGAAACCGGCCCCCGTGACTCGGGAGACATTTTCCGTCGGGCTGTTTGAGCACACACACACACTTTGCCTCTCCAAATACCTCTCCCCCGCCGTACCTGCGGGAGACATTTGGATGCTGTGAGCGGCGCCCGCGCGGCCTGATTTGCAATACCTCGGGGGCAAATGGCAAGTTGATGGACGACGGCCACTGTGAGGCACATGTTCACATCTCCCTTCCCCAGCGAGGAGAAGAAGAAGAAGAGGAGGAGGGGGGGGGAAGAAAAGGAGAAATCAATGCCAAGTGATTCAGCTGTTGACCACACATTTCTCAGAGGGCAGCTAACAGCTTTCAGGATTCAGGTGCTCGTTGGTTTCTTAGATACCATCAGGGTTTACTTTCTAACTTTTACGTCCCCCCCCCCCCCCCCCTTCCCCCTTGTATGTGCAGACACGTACGATACAGATGTCTGTAGATTAAAGCCCCTCGCTTTCGGTTGTTACCCTCGCTTGTGTTAGAGTCGTTTTGAAAACTCGGTTGTGCAGCATTTGAATTTGATTCTTTGCGGCACGACTTAAAATCGCGAACCTAATGGCGTCGGGATCGTCTTCAAACGCATCTTCATTTCAGTCCTTATCACAAGGGAACCCACACTTGGCCGATCAACTGAGGAAAAGGGATGCGCCGCGTCAGCGAAAAACAGCAAATCAAAGTGAAGGTATAGGACCGATCTGTTCATTTGATACCGGTGTGTATAGACGTACGTTCACGTAGAGCGCCAACGCCGACCGCGGCGCTGCGGCGACACAGAGTGCTTTTTTTCCCCTTCATGTGAGCACAAGGCATGACCTTGGGGTGGTTCACCGTACGACAAACCATCAGAGTTGAGTCGTCCCATACATACAATATATAAACACACAAATGCACAACTGTACTTGGACGCTAGCTGTCGTGGCAGGAGTTTGTTTAGTGTGTGTGTGTGTGTGTGTGTGTGTGTGTTTCGGTTGCAGCAAACACACACACACACACACACACACACACAGAACATGCAAGTTAGAAAACTGTCAGGGTAGCATTTATTCCCCATTAGGGCCTCGTCCCTCGTCAGGGACTAGTCTCCAAATTCATACTAGATTTTAATGTCCCAATGGGAACTCCAGGTACACACACACACACACAGCCACAGCCACACACACACACACACACACACACACACACACACACATGCACACACACGTGCGTGTGTGAGAGAGAGATGGTTTTTGATAGCTGACCAGCAGGGGGAGCTTGTGAGCGGGTCGGCCTCTTACAGAACGCTACCCTCTGGCCTCGGATCCAGTCAGCCACTCTGTGTGTGCGGCTGAAGGGCCTCTGAATGATCGCGCCGCTGATTTTTCTTACAAATTACGTAGTGAACTGTAAATGAAAAGGTTGGTTTGGCTTTCCACCCTCAGGGGGATCCAACTGCAAAAACCTAATTTCCATAAAGAGGCCCGCGATCAGAATATCCTCGATATCAATGGGAAGATTGATTTATTCAAGTGAGTGCAGCTGTTCATCTGCATTTGGCCATTTTGCTGAGTGACTTAATGCCGAGCCGCGTGGAGAGCGCTGAGGAACATGATGTCTTCAGGTTTTGCAAGTTAAAACAGCTTGAATTACAAATTATTCATGCGGTTGCACTTTTTTTTTTTTTTTTGCCTTGTAGACGGACACACACAGACACAGACGCACACACACACACACACACACACACACACTCACGGTCTATAGCAACAATGTTCTCCTCCCCGCCTTCGTCACGACAAGTCAAAGTGCGTTGGGTTTTCAGAACCCAAACTGATATAAACTATAGTTTTCAACGAAACGACTCGTATTATTACGTAATATTTGTATCCTTGTGGTAGCCCGGGAAGGAACGCCATTTATTTGTTAACCTCTACGAATACCCGAAGCGCTGAACGAAGGTCAAAATGAGCTTTTAGGAATGTAGTTTAGACCAATGTTTTACAACGTCTCTGTGGAGCGGGCCGTCTCATTCATTATGCTCTGTCCTCTCTCCGCAGTTAGATAAAGAAATGGCTGACAGCCTTTAAAAGCCAGCCTGGATCAAGGGATCAAGGCGAAATAAAAAAAACAAAAAAACAAAGTTGTTCTCCTCTTTCCGTGTGTGTGTGTGTGTGTGTGTGTGTGTGTGTCATGTCTGCGACTGGGCAGTGGGCGCCAATCTTAAACGGATCAGGGCCTTGCATGGAGGAGAGCAATGCCACACGCTGCACTGCGTCTGTGTTCGGTATCTCCATATCCATCACACGCTTAAGTTTCACTTTCTAATGGAGAGCCGATGGGGCGCAGAGCGGGGGGGGGGCGGGGGCAGGGTGCCTGTTGAGACCTTTTACTTCACAAAGGACACTTGAGGTGTGAGTTGGTCCCTTTGTCTGAGGCGGTTGAAGGCATGGGAAGATGCTGAGCTTCTGCGGTGTGGTGTGTGGTGTGGTGTTGGTGCGACAGACGAGTCTCTTATTTTTAACTTTCATGATTAATTCAGTGAAGACGGTGGAGATTTGGGGGTCATGCGGCACGCGTCGTCGCCGCATGATTTTTCCTTTTGATGCGATTTTATATTTTCCAAAGCGTATTTTAATGAATATATTCATTCATTCATGTCATTACTTAATGCTTTGATTACACCATTAGGAAACAGCTGCCAATCAAAAGGCATTTCTGAGGGGTGTGTGTGTGTCTGTCTGTGTCTGTCCGACCGTAACGTCATCACTTCTGCTTAAAAGTGTCGGTTTTTTCTTTTCAGCTTTCTCTCCACAGACCAATTTGACAGACAGAAAAGAAACCTTGGCTTGATTGAGTCATGAGTGGATTAGTGTTGTCTCTCGACAACGTTTTCTTTCTACGGTTTGAACGCAACATGAGGACCGCGCTGGGAACGTGTTAAATTATGCAGGTTAACAGTTAACAGTTGTGTGAGAGAAATATGTCGGCTCTGCACAGGGGGGTAGTCCTAGTGTATATGCAATATTCAAAGCTCGGATTTTTCTTATTCATACGAGAAACCAAAAAAAGATCTCCAAAATCACAATCATCAAAAGTTTGTGCGGTCAACTTTCAGTCAGACGTAAAGCAACGCACCCGCACGTCGGTGTTTATTATGTATTCAAGCGTGGTCGGTTGCATAATTGATGCTTTAGATGCGCTGCTACCCACCAGCCAACACGTCGCGTTCATTCACCATTGAGACGATCGGCTCCAGTCCAAGATTTTGCGGGGAAAAAAGTGCATTTTTCATGTGAAGTGCGTATTCTCGCTCACTGTCAGACGCCCGTACGTCGAATCACCTCATCCCATCGCCACTCTGAATACCGATACCACTCGGCCCTCAGGATGTACTTGGACTCATTATATTGTCATTAAATAGTCAATATACATATTTACCATACGGAGGTGCGTGGAGACAGGCCTACGGACTTTAAATTGCGTTAACAAGCAGCGTGTTAATAATAAAGAGCAGGGTGAGGTAATGAGTTATTCTGATGAGGGGTAAGCGTGTCTGGAAGGCCGAATGGAAAAAGGCGCCGCGCGCGATTGCATTTATTTTTGATCCTCTTTCTTCTTCAACAAATGGATTCAAAAGAAGACATTGATTGTTCACTGTCTGAATAACAAATAAATACAAATAAAAATGGAATTAAATAATTTATTTTTATGAATATAGGGTAGGGGTTAGGGATGCCATGGTGAGGAAATCTTTCACAATATACTTTTAATATACATTTGACAGAAAATGATGCTCAATATCTGTGCAGCGCTTACCGTGATCTTTAACGTTAGATCATTAACGCCTCGATCTTCCCCTGACTTTGAACAAAACCAAAGCTTAGAAAGTTGGTTCATTATTATTTTCTTATGAAAAACAACAATAAAACGGATGACTGCTTGGCGCATGGCGCATATCCAGGGGCGATTTGAGGGTTTTAAAACGGGGGGTGCATTGGGCATCCCCTGAACGGCAAAAGTCAACAGGCTTTTCAAAATGCACAACACAAATCAACAGAGAAAAAAACAAAACAAAACACAAACGGAACCGGTCGAAGATCAGGTGCAAGATTATCCAACCCTGTTACAGAGGGAAACCCAACGAGGCAGCAAAGGAGCGCCGCTTCAACAAAATCAGGGAAATTAACTCGACCCGTACGAACGCAACAAGCTCAACGAGCCGCCGCAAACAAGTCACATTTTTCCAGACGTGTTTGTGGTGTGAAGAAACAAGGAAGACGGTTTTAGCCCCCCTGGTGACACGCCGGTTTATTATGACAATCGAGACGATCCTATCCTAACGAGCCTATTAGGGGCGCAACGACGTTTTTAACCTCATGACTCTCACAGCGCTATGCGATCTTGCGTATGCTCCTAGTGTCTGTCACAGAACAGCTAGCAATCACACAAGCTAGCACACAAGCTAGCACACAAGCCTCATTGTGACAAAATAAAAAAACTAACAACTGATATACATTTTTTTTATCCCTGATGGCCCCTGAGCTGTGGGGCCATCAGGGATCAACATTACTCATTTTAACGCTCATACACATCATCAATGATCGTATTAGCTTAAAAAAAACATATCACAAAGTTGACTAACTATCAGCCCAAAACAAATTTTTCAAAATCTCATCGTGAATGAAATTCGAGCTGAAACACGTTTTACACGGTTGGTTTCTGGGTTAACAAGCAGCTAAATATACCGTAGCAGAGTCTCTGAACGAGACGCCGTTTGACCCGAAACTTTTTGTTTTCTCCGAGAGAAAAGTCTTGAGAAATGTAGACGAAAGCAGACTTTCAACACAGTGTGCCGCCGCCGGAGGCGCAGCCGACGCCATTTTTCTCGCCGTCAACTGTGACAACGACACAACGTGGCGCAGCCGCGCTAAGCTGTGACAGCCAGGGGCAGGCAGCCAATCACAACGCAAGTAGCGCCGTAGCGGGGCTGCGCTTTGCCCGCCCCCCCAATGACGTTGACAAAAAAAACACAGAAAAATGGCCATGCAATATTTCTTGCCCCCCCCCCGCGAGCCTCCTTCCTTGTGTGAAGGGGGGCAGTAGCCTATGGGGCTGCTTGACCAACAACCACTTTATATTTTGTATGATTAAATGATAACAGCCACACACATACACACATTTAAAAAAATATATTATATCTTTTTTTTTGAGAGCCAAAAAGCCAGGGCACCGCCCCGGGTGCCGCTATGGGCCGGGATATGTGTGCGTCTAAATGTATGAGGAAAACAAATTCCCCTGGAAACTGTGCTCATTGGTATTTTTCACATTTACAAATACCCCCGTTTCCATTAAGCGTTTCTTCCTAAACTTTATTTATAAGTTTTTTTTGCTGATTTAAAATCTTCTTCATTTGCGTAGCTCCAACTCGGTTTGTTTACCTGATTGTTTTTTTTCGAGCGTTCGGCTCTTCCCCCTCGTCGGCCCAATTACTGCTCAAAAAGCGAGTTTTAAAATGGAAGACATTACAATACATTACATAAACATAGGTGGGGTGTTATAGTGTTTTTTGCCACTTTAAATAACATAGATTATACATGCCATCTTTTCATCAATTCATTTTAAACTGTTTAAAATGGTTGGTTGTGGGTTGTTTTTTTTTGTTTGTCATCGCTAAATCTTTCGCCACATATTCGGTATTTACCAAAAATATCCCCGAGAGTGTAAAAAAAGACAGAGATTTGCAGATGCGCGCGGTGGTAATGGCAGTGTTTTGTCGGCCGCCCCGGCCAGTAGCTGTGTTTTGTGGGGTTGTGGGGATCAGCGCAGGCCTCTCCAGATCCCAATTAGCGGAGTTAACCGGTGCACTGGTGTTAAGTGAAAACGGTTTGGTCAGCTAATGCTGGACCGCCTGCTGAGAAAATGAGTGTGTGTGTGCGCTTGTGTGTGTGTGTGTGTGTGTGTGCGCGCTTGTGTGCATGTCAATATGCCCCGGATTCAGGCATTTCAGGTCTTTTTCTCTCCTCCACCACCACCACCACCTGCCTCATTAATACTTGGGTTCACATTTTTTATAAAAATACCAACACTCATACAAACACACATAATAGGAGTTGTGTAGCTATTGCCGAGATAAAAATAAAACCAAGATAATTTCAGCTTATATATTCAACCCACTGGATCTATGCCGCATGTCCCCTCTTCCCTTCAGACGCCGTGGAGCGGGTTGGACAGATTATGCTGTAAAGCTAGTGTCACACTTTAGCAGGGAGCTGCTGTCAAATAAAATGGTATAACATAGTACAGGCATATATATATATATATATATATATATATATATATTTTTTTTTTTTTTATATGACTGTAGTGCAGGACTATCAGTGACATTATCATAGCTGAACATAGTTTACCCCTGGCTGCTCCCCTCAGTAAGAGATGTTCGACTCCCTCCCTCCCGCCTCCCCGCACCCTGAGGGGAAGGACTGAGTGACATGCCGGTCTTAAGCGCGAGTACCACATGTTTCAGCGGACGCCCCGAACCAGAAGTGTTCACTAATGGTATATTTCTTCCCTGAACAAGCTGTTCACGCATCACTACTAAAGTCGGTCGGGACCGCTGCCCCCCAAAACAACGGCGTAAATCATTCGAAACGGGCGGGTTTGACGGCGTGTAAATTAATGTGCCTGCTGGAATATCTCCTGTGAGCGGAAATCGCATCGCTTAAATCACACCGAGCTAGTTATGTCTGCCAATCATGGCCGCCGCCACGCTCTTGTACGGGCCAAACGATTTGTCTAGTTCACACTACGGTTAGGTTATTGAATTTTTTTTTTTTTTTTCGTACTCTTTTCTTTACACACCACGGTTGAGAAGGGATCCTGTATCCGTGTTATCTAACATGTACCTATCACACAGTCGTCAGTCTGAAGGATCTGCACACATGGATTACCATTAAACACCGTTTATAGGGAGTGATATCCTCATTGGTTTGCTCTTCTCTCTCTCTCTCTCTCTCTCTCTCTCTCTGCGGTTGCCTTGCCGACAGACAGAAGACAGATAGGACTACAATCCCAGACCGGACACTCGTCGTCGGACTCAAACAATTGATTAGCCGATAAGTGAGTCGGACTGATAAAAGTTGAAAAGTGGCGATGTCTCGCAGAAAGCTTTGACAAAGTGCGCCGAGCAGAATAGCAACCCCCCAAAAAAAAAAAAAAAAACGACACAACTATGTTGACACTGACCTTGATGACTCACAGATTCATTTTTTTTCGGTCGTTCTGCTGATTTGTGTAAAGACAAGCGGACCCCGGCGAGACAAATCCTTTTATCGCACGGTTTCCCTTTCTAGTCTTTTATCCTTCTCTTCCCCGTTTGATCCCAGAAACTAATTTCATCTCAACCTCTTCTGGACTTGGTGACATTGAGAGTGGCACTCGGGAGGGTTCTTGAGTTTCGTTTCATTTAGTCGAGGGGTGATGACACCGAGTGTGCGGCTGAATGTGTCCGTCTTTTTCCAGAGAAAAAGGAACTAATGAAACACTTGAGCCGTCGATATGAATATAAATTGACATGTTGCATATTCCCATAAACACCTTGATTGTGTTTATCGGACGAAGTCATGGCCAACTGTGGAATAAAAAAACAGTTGGTAGCAAATGTAAAGTATGTGTTTTGATGCTTTTGTTCGTCTCATACAATGAACGTGAACCTGCATACGCTTTGAATGTGCAAGGGGAATTACTCGCAGCCCTTCCCCACACATTAAAGGAGAAGAAGGCGACGCGAGGGCCGCTCTGTCTGACTTGAGGACGTGAGGGAGAGCAGCTATCCATCATGTCTGTCGTCTTCACCTATAGGACCGAGCGTCGCCCAGAGTCCACCTCGAGTCGCCCCTCCTGCTTATCTGATGATCCTCCTCCTCCTCCTCCTCCTCCTCCTCCAAGGACAAGCTCAGGCATGACTTCTTCTTAGTCCTATACACTAAGGAAGACGGCGTGAAATCGTCGCGGCTCTCGGGTGACCCCCAGCCCCGCCCAGGCGTCCATCTGTCTCCCGAAAACCCCCACGTTGTTCCCCGACGAGACGCTGAAGGACCGGGTCCGCCCTTCACCTCTGAGGGGGAGGAGGAGGGGGGGGGGGGGGGGAGGGAGGAGAAACCAAGCGGGGCGCCATCAGTCGCCTCCACCCCGAGCCTTACCCTTCAAAAGACTCGAGAAGGTGTAAATAGACCGATTCGCAGCGCGACAACGCCCGCAGACACTCGCTCACCTGACTGAGGCGTCTGAACGCCGCTGGGTTATCTCACACATGGCGAATGGTCATTTAGACGTTAGCTTATATAGCTAGCTTCTTAAGACCCGTGGCCACTCGGAAGTGCTTTCCGAATGCGTTAACGCCTCGCATTCACCCATTCATACACACATTCATACATACGCCGGTGGCGGGAGCAGCCGGGGGGTCAGGCGCGTTGCTCAGGGACACCTCGACGCATGGAGGAGCCGGGGATCGAACCGGAAACCCGCCGCTCTCTACCTCCTGAGCCGTGTGCAAAACTGTGTACCCTTCACAGGTACATGGACGTCTTTGCGCCTGATTGCTGTGCCTTATTTGTGGAGGAGGGCTGCGATTCCTGTAGATATCCCCCATAGCTCCTCTATCGCTCGGCACAGCGCCGCTAACCCCTAATACTCCACACACCACTTTTGATCGTGCGCTTTGATCGCTCACAGCCTTTATGTCGCTTCGGGATAAAAGCAACGTACTTTTGCTAAATGTAAATGTGCTTAAATGCAAACGTAGATTTGTACATACTGTCCCGTACGAATGCCCGTTGCATGTCATGACATCTGTTTGGTATATTTTTAGCTATTTTTAGCTTTTTTCTTCTCCCTGGGAGCAGTTCAGCCCCTGGAGAGGGTGTCTTTTTTGTGTCGTCAACGGCAACAAGAAACACGGTAACGGTTCATCATGGGGATGTAATATGACGACGTGTGGTTTTTGAGACGCGGCGGCGGTCCTGGTATTCGGTCTTTTTTGCGCTGTGCGGTGAAAGGGCGGTTCCCTTTTTTTTTAGGACGACGGCGCAGAAAAAAAACGACTACAAACTGACCGCCGGTCGATCCTCCCTCCCTGCCAGCGAGCGAGGAAAATCATATTATGTCCTTCTTAGTACTCGGCTAAACAGAAAAGAAATACCACTCTAAAAGCGAAATGCAGTTACTTCTCCTCCTTGCCTCGGAGGGACCAGGCCTATTCACCTATTCATTTTTTTTTACAATACCTTTTTACGGTTTTGACTATTTGCTGTGCGGTAATCTAATTGGGATTTCGGCTTGTGCCTGGGCCACATTAACCGCTATCCTGTGTTTACCTTGAGTGTTATGTTGAGGCCGGAGGCATCACTTAACGACTCGAGGTAAATGCTATTTAGTACTGCTATTTTATTTTAATTTTTTTAAAGCCTGTGCAACTATAACATTGAGAACTTATCTCGTAGGAAATTAGCAGAATAAGTCTGCTAAAAGGGGGTTTGTTAACCTCTTCCTCATCAGGCCTCCGGCGGAGGGTTTCGCCGAAAAAGTACTCAAAGTGAATCGTATCCCTCCACGACTACAAGGGCTGTAAATATGTAATCTCGGTACCAAAGAACTAAAACGACGACACCGGTTGAGATCGTTACGCGTCGAGTCGCGTCACGCGGCGTGGAGGATGCTACTGGGTCAGACTGAATACAACCAGAACATCCAGAGTATAAATAAATAGGTTTTTATTTCCACCTGAAATAAATGTCATGTTTCAGAGCGAATACTGCCGAGTGCATTAAAAGCCGGCGGGCCTCTATAGTGGTAACCGGGGCCACAGCACCACATCTGAAGATTTGATGGCGATGAAGCGAAATAGAGCAACAATGTTTCTAGAGGTTTTAGTGGAGGTGGGTTTAAGGCGGTCCCCAAATACAAAACAATAAAACCCAATAATGCAAACCCATCGCAAAGCAGCCACTCCGGATGACCACCGGGGTTAACGGGGCCGCTATGTTACCAAGTGTGATGAGGTTGATAAGCCAAACCAGATTCAAAATCGTTTGTGACATCACAAGTGACATCACCCAATTGCATGATGGGTAGTCGCTGTCCACCGGCGTGGGCCGATCCATCCGTCATACATCCGGGCGGACCACCCCCCCCCCCCCCGGTGGCCAATCAACCGCTCGCCTGCTGGTGAAATACTTTTTGCGTAAACTACACGCGTGTTACATGCCAAGGTAAAAGTAAATACCTTAATAATGATGAAGCTCGACCCGGAGAGCTGTCTATTAGGGCCGCGAAAAGTAATCCGCCGGCAATCTGGAAAACATGCGACCACGCGATCGGTGGGCATCCATCACCGTTACGGCGGGACTGAAGTCTGCCATGTGGGCTTCGGAGAGGAGACGTATGTGTGTGTGTGTGTGTGTGTGACATGTGTATGTATGCACACACATGTCACACAAAAAATCGCGGCGATTTCCATGAGCCGCACGCGGAGCGCGACGGCCCACGATGCAACGCGGCGACGCAAAGCGGGATCTCAAGACACGCGTGTTCAAGTCTCCATGCCTAGTTTTTTTTCTCTCCCTCCAGTGTCCATCTCTCTCCCTCTCTCCCTCTCTCTCTCCTCGCCATATATCCGCCGGCCGCCATTATTGGACTGCTTACGAGTCAGTTTACTGGGGGGTGAGGGTGTGTGTGTGTGGGGGGGAGGTG
>JAOPJI010059884.1:0-12464 GCA_027122695.1 Merluccius productus
TCCTGCCACCCCCACCCCATCGGTTGGCTGGTTGGTCGGCCGTCGCGTCTGCAGAACTTTGTATCAAGCCCTTCAAATACTGTGATGTATAGATGCCTTAATCGTTTTATTGCATGACACTCTGTCCAGTCCGGTCTCGCGTGAATCCCCTCTGTGTGCAGCGTCTGGACGGTGGGGGTGATGTTAGGGTTGGGGGGGGCGGGGGGGTTAGTGTAAAAGACTTGATTTCACGCACGCACGCGCACACACATACACACACGCGCAAGCACGCTCGCTCGCTCTGACGATGGCTGACCGGACGGATGATTCCTGAGACGCAAAAACTCTCTGGACCTGTAAGGACAAAAAAAGAAAAAAAAAGTATGGAAATATAGATGGAAAAATTTGAAAGACAAAAAAAAGAAAAAGTTGTAAACCTCTTGAAAAGAGGTCCTCCCACGTCAAACGACTCACTGTGTGCAAAATAGGAACAAAAAAATTGTGAATTCAGAGTGTTTTCTTCCTCCTCCTCCTCCTCTTGTTCTACTTCTGTTAGAGTTTACTGTGATAGGACTTTGCTAAAACGGAAAAAAAAGATGTTGACTTGTTTATCCTTTACTGCTTTCTAACGTTTAATGTAAACATTTGCGGTCCGAGTTAAGAACTCCCCGACGATTTGTGGTTCTAAAATAGACAGGAAAAAAAAAAATTAATGGTAAGTTAGACTTACAATTGGACCCCTCTTAAAAGAATTTATTTCTCCTTTAGAAAAGGTTTTAAAAGACAGAAAGTTAAAATTTCGAAAGAGGCAAGTGCAATTTAATTTTTGAAGGGAAGCTATCAGTCTGTGAGCCCCAAGACTCTAAAGGAACGGGGTTTAATATTCGTTTTTTTTTTATGAGAAAAAAACGTAAAATGTTTCCGAAAGCATTTAAATTGAATTTCAGCGACATATCCTGTCTTCTCGTATGGGAAAACAATACACAAACATCTAGTGCCGAAAGACAGTTGAAGGCAAACGCTTACGCTATCGTGCAGAGCTGAGCAAAAACCAGCACTTGAATTTGAGCCCTGCCCATTGTAATGGGAGCTTTTTTAATTTATTGTGGATCAAAATATCAGAACATAAGTAAAGAAAAAAAGAAGAAAAAACATACCACACAATGTGTGTAAAAAAACTATGGCATTCTGTTTTTGAGTGTTCACAATACGATCGAGAACATGTGCATTTAGCTTCCGGCTTTGAAAGCTTATGTTTACAGTTAAAGCGAATGCAATTTGTTCATTTAGGGGAGACAAATATCTGCATAGGCCTATGTCTAACACTATAGTAAGGTCAATTCTAAAAACGAAAGTTGTAAAAAAAAAGAGAAAAAAACAGCAAAAAAAGTCCCTGAAATTTTGAAACATTTCGTGCACGGCATGTTCACAGCCAATGCCTCTCCAGTCCAGCGATAAAGAAGAATAGGATCTCCAGTACTCTTAATTTGCACGAAGACGTACAGTCTGCATAACGTGCCTTGCCTTTGAAAACCCAGATTCATCACTACACTTGTTTTTCTCTTCTTTTTTTTTTGCTGCATTTATTATCATTATAGAAAAAAAATAACATTTTTACGATAAGAATTGTTTTGTACTCTGAATGAAATTGTTGATTTTTATCTTTCATTTAATACTCTATCTCACAATTACATTGCATATCAAGGCTTTGTATAGTCGCCGTTCTGAAAAGTTTGTAATCAATCAATATTTTGTTTTCAGTATTTTGGTGGAGTTTTTCTAATAACCTTTTCATCTTTTTGTTTTCATATTTTTTTTTTCGTTCAATGCTTCATTTTGCTCATCTTCCAGTTACTATTGTGGAGGGTGGAATTCAGATTAATGAAAATTATGCAATACCAAGTTTTGCCTATGTAGGTAGTGCTTTTAGAAGAGTCGAATATTAGAAGCTAGTTTGGAGATAGACAATATTGTAATTGCATTTATTTTGTTGATGCGGTTGTTTGTTGTTGTTGATGTTGATGTTGTTGTGGGTGTTTTTAATTTGACTTTTATTATTATTATTATTTTTTTGTTTTGTTTTTGTTTTATTGACCAAAGTGGGGACTGCTGTCTACGCAGTGTTTGACAAGGTCTTTTTTATGATTATTATTGTTTCTTTTTGATTGGTAGGCCTACCGAATATCGACAGAATATGTGCTAGTGTATATTGAAATAGGGTATTATGGGGGTGGGGGGAGAGGGTGGCTGGTCTATCAGTTCTGAACTGCTTGTCTAAAAAGAAGAAGAAAAATGCACCCTTTTTTTTCACGGCTGCAAAGTCACTGGTTTTAGTCTGCCGTGGCGGATGGACTTTCTATTTTAATGTTTTACTTTCGCTTTCAATTTGACACCCAGGGGTGCCAGCGTGTGACCTTTTGACCCAGCTCATTCATTTTTTAAATTAATTTTGTCCCCATAGGAGTGATGACTTGGCTTGAGTATGACAATCATTTCTAAGAAAAAAACCCGAAACAAAACAAACGTAAAAAAAGTAAAAAATAATAAAATATTAATAATCATAATTATGGTGGTATTCCTAACATCCTAATTTTTGGTTTTTGTTCAATCTGCGGTATCCCCCGCCCCCCCTCCCGAGTAGATGCCTTATGAAAACACACACGGACCCACTTCCTGTGTCCAGTGGTCTGCGACCAGCGATTCAATCACACACACACCGACGAATGCCGACGAGACCTCGTCCCGTTTCCACGCACGCCTTTAGAAAATATTTTCTAAGTAGCAGAATTGTAGAAATGTACATACATTAAAATGCACTAAGTTTCGGGGTGGGTGAGTGGGTGGGTGGGGGGCGCACACACACACACACACACACACACCAGCGATGCCACTCTCCTTTGTCGGAGACTTGCGGACTTGATTGGGTTAGAAGAAAAGAGCTGTTACAGCTCGCAAGAGTTGGTACTCGGCATTGGTGACTTGGCTAGAATTTAAATGTCACCAGAAAAATTTAATTAAAAAAAATCTCTTTATAAAATAGCACTTAAAATAGCACATAGGCAATCGTATTCATCTTTCCCCCGACCGTCTTGTCAATCTAGTGTCGTGAACGTAATCACTCAGGCATATAACAGGGCATTGTAAATACATATAGATATCTATGTGTGAATCAAGTCACGATCTTTCTCGGTGAATCCATTTTAAAAAATTATGAAAAATCACTTGTTATGCAACGCGGTCGAGCAGCATCGTCATCATCGTCAAACACACCTGTCGTGCACTTTGGCGCGCGCCCGCCCCCCGCGCCCCCGCCCCCGCCCCCCCGGCCCGCGGCGGGGGGGGGGGGGCCGGGGGGGGGGGCGGTCCCTAAAAGGGACAAAGTGACAAATCTGTGTGCAGCCTCCCACTACCATCCCCTGATTTCCCTGATTAATCAAGTGAATGGGACGTAGGTCTTAATTAAAGGATCTGGACTGGCTCCCAGCTCGCAGACCCCTACAGTCCTGCTCCACAGCCCCACAAACAGCCCCGCTGGATGAATAGCTTGTTTCGTTCAGAAATTGGGAATTATTCAACATAATGAGACAACTTAGCAACAATAATAACTGGCACATGTTGTCAAAATGAAGAGCCATCGTGTCGGGCGAATACATGCCGGGCGAATGGAAGTGAGAGTGGAATATATATATATATACACACACACACACACACACACACAACACACACAACACACACAACACACACACACACACACACACACACACACACACACACAACAACATAACTCACTTACATAAAACAGAAAGTGAAACTCAAAAACAGGAGATAATTCAATGTAAAAACCCCAGGATGTGTCCTTGACTTTGCTTTAAATCCATCTGTTTTTAGGTCTTGTGTCAACGCTTTCATTTTCTTAAGTAGCCGTGGCCCCCGGTGTGCTAAAACTCCAGGAATAATGGCTCCAAGTAAAAGGGCGTGACGACACACAGACGGGCCGCTCTAAATAGAGATAAGGAACGTCATATAAATCATAAAGATTCAAGCCTATTAAGATAGATAAAAGTTATGCCTCCTTTTTCTTTTTTCTTTTTTTCTCTTTCTTCAGTGTCTCTCTCCTAAGGACTTGACCATGCTGTTGGTGGGAGGGCTAGCCAGGAAAAAAGAGACCTAACGATTACGGTTACGATGAGAACCCGCGCGTATTTGCTGTGTTTATTTTCATTAGCGCATCTTATTACTTCATATGGGAAAGTAACGATCCACAAAAATGTATTGGTTGTTCTTTTTCCTCCAATTGCAGGCCACTTTAGCCCTGAACCACTTTGAATTCTAAGCCTGAGCGCTCATTTATTTCGGGAAATCACGAATGCACGCCATGAAAAAGCCTATTCTGACCGCACTGTGCGATCCGGCGGGCGGTAACGATGGCGATAAGGTGGCGTTTCACAGCCGTGTGTCACCCCTGCACCACTGGCCGCTGGTTGACTCTGGAACTCAAGCCCCTTTTCAGTTAGCCTTCCCATCCCGTTCAGGCTCATATCAGCCGGCTAGTAGCAGGGGGTAATTTCATAAGCCCGAGACGCAAAGCGCGCAGAGCCGCAGACTTACAAATTAAGGTCCCATTAAAGTTTGAGCTGAAGAGCGGACGGAACTGAGGGGAAGTAGAGAAGGGCATTTATTGATGGCGCCCTCACATTTGCTTCCTGCATTAAGTTGATTTTAAAAGCAATTAATACACACGGTCAAGGAAGAGTAATGGAGCTCCCTCTGTTCCTAACCCGCTGGACTTACACTGGCCGCAGACCTGCTTTGCATTATAAATGACAAGATGAATCTTAATGGAAAGAGGATAATCAGATAGCCATGAAGGCTGACACACACACGCTCGACTACACATGCAAGCACGCACACGTACGTATGGACAAGCATGGACGTACAGACACAAGGGAAATTAAGGGCTTTGAATACGTCTGCATTGATTATTTTAAATTATTAGTCCGGCCTTCCGTGGACCCGGAATGCTTTTAGCCTAAGCTTTAACACATTTACAGAGACTTATTGACTATAATTACAACTGAGTCTCGGTAATGGACACATCAATTATGAGTCTCACATGTCTCTGACCAGGCGTTGCTCAGGGAATCCCAATCTACGGTCCATTAGGGTCTCTCTCTTGCTGGTCTGCGGCTCAATCAGTCTTTACCTTCACCTCTACTGAAGCAGCCATTACCTGACTGGACTAGATAGGGGCCTAAACATTAGCCTGCACTGCCACAAACAGAGCCGGCCTCTCTCCACTCGATCACAATGAGGCCTAATGGCAAAAAAACGCGAGTCTAAACCTGTGAAACTTCTCAGTGTCAAAGAATGTATGGAAAAAAAGGGTGTGCCAAAGGGAGGGGGGGGGAGAGAGAGAGAGAGAGAGACAGAGAGAAAGAGAGAGAGAGACAGACAGAGAGGATATGGACAAGTGGTACATACCGGTATGCGTGCGCACGTGCGCCAGGAAGGCCATGGAGTTGCTGCTCTTGCACACCTTGCCGCAGAACTTGCACACGCTGCCCTGGTTCTCCTCGCGCTCGCGGTTGATCTGCTCCGTGTCCTCCAGCACGTACTTGTTGACCTCGCGCAGGAGCTCCTCGTGCTTCTCCTTGATGTGCAGGAACAGCCCCTGCTCCGTGTCGAAGCGCTCGGTGCACTTGACGCACTTGAAGGCGGCGCCGCCCTCGGGCAGCTCCTCCACGCTGTTCTGCTCGTTGCGCAGGTGCGACGCGCTGGTCAGGTGCTGGTGCAGGTTGCTCTCGGTGTAGAAGGACTTGCCGCACACCATGCAGTGCGAGTGCTTCTCCTTGGTCGGGTGCTTCATGGAGATGTGCACGTTGAGGCCGCTGAGGCCGTCCGCCATGAAGCCGCAGTCGTCGCAGCGGATGCGCGTGCCCCGAGCCTCGCACTTGATCCGGCGCCTCGGACGGATCCTCTTCACGTGCGGGCTGACCGGGGCGGCCGGGAGCGCCGAAGCCGCGCCGAGCGTTAGACGGACGACGGCAGCGGCCTCTCCCTCTCGGCTCGTGCCGTCGCTCAGGGCCTTCTCCTGCTCCGTCAGGGCCTTGATGGAGACGATGCAGGCGTCGAACGGAAGCGCCTTGGACATCTGCGTGTCCGTGATGGAGTCGTCTTCTTTGTCGTTGTCCGCCATCTCCGCGTCGTTGTCCACGACATCGTCGGTCTCCATGTTCTCGCATTCCTCCTGGGAGCAGTACTCGTCGGGTGGATCGTCGATAGGTGCCAGCTCTGCGAGGGTCTCCTGGGGGGAGATGGGGGTTATGGTCTGGTTGCTCGGCAAAGGCCCATCAGCAGATGGACCCTGGTCCTCCACGCATCCAGGTTCATTCTGGTTCACCCCGGTTTGGGATTGATCCTCGTCACGCGGCATTTCGGATGCGCCCTCGGTTTTCATCGAATTCTCATCAGGCGTTTCTGCGGTGGTTTCGGCGGCGGCCGCCCCCGGGCTCGCGGGATCCGCGGCGACGGCGTCCGCATCTGCCTCGCCGTCTAGCGCCGTGACCTCTTCCAGGGGAAGCGGAAGTGTGCTTTGATCAGCACTGCTCTGAGTCTCCTGGTATCTCTGGCTTTTCTGCTTGTGTTTTTCCGTGGAGGAGTGGCGGGACATCTCCCTGCTTGTCACCGCATAGTAGCTGCACGCTAGACACACAAACTCATAGTCCTTGGTGTGCTTCCTCTTCACGTGACTGTGGAGCGAAGGGATCGAATGGGCTACAAAATCACAATGGCCGCAGGCATTAACAGAGTCGTATTTACTCTTTTTCTCGCCCGAGTCCACGTGCTCATGGTCCTCTTTGCCGTTTTCTTCAGAGCAGCCGCTGTCGGGTCCCGGCTCTCCGTCCGAATCCTGAGAACTCTCTTCGGCTCTCGGATCCGAGACCTCGATGGGATCCTGATCCTGTTTCTTCCCCACGATCTCCTGCACGCGTCGAATGTGCTTTTTGGTGATACAGTGGCGGTCCATATCTCCTTTGGTTACGCAGCTGTAGTTGCAGAGCGTGCAATTGTAGCCGTACTCCTTGCTGTGTTTACGGCGTACGTGCACACTGAGGTTGGTGGCGTTGGACACGACCAGACCGCAGTACCCGCAGGTAGTGGTCGACGTCTGCTTGGGCCTGCCCCTTTTCTTCTTGGCTGGTGGCTGCTCATCCACCTCCTCCCCCTCGGCCAGCTCCACTCGAGCAGCCTCCACCGCCTCCTCAGCTTGCCGGTGGCCTTCACACAGTGAGGGCCCCTCTCCGCCGTCGCTCCCCTGGGCCACCTCGTTAACGAGGGTGCCGTCCCCGGTGACGTCACGGCACACCTTCTCGACACAGTCCTTAAAGGTGGCGCTCGCATCGCTCGCATCCCCTTCCTGGCGCTGCTTGTGGCCTTCGGAGGAAAGGTGGGTCTGCATCCATTCGGCTGAAGCCGCGGAATAGAGGCACAGTTTGCAGCGGTACCATTCTGTGCTGGGGTGCTTGACTCGAGCGTGGCTCTCCAGCAAGGCAGGGGTGCTGACCCTGAACTCGCACTTGCCGCACTTCAACTGGAACCTGCTGAGCATGCGCTTGGGCGCCGCGCGCGCCGGCAGATCCGCCAGGGTGCTGGCCATGGTCTCCGTCTCGGTCTCCGTCTCCGTCGCCGGTTCCTCCGCCTCCCCCTCCTCCTCCTCCTCCTCTTCCTCCACGTTCTCCTCCGCATCAACTGAAAAGAGGAGCGGTCGATTCATTATATTACCTTTCTTTTTTCACTGATGATGTATTTCAAAACAAAACGGAAAATAAAATAACAATATAATTGTATATATTTTAAAACTTTTTTAAACTATTGAATAAATAACGCATTATAACTTGCACTTATGTATTACCACTGCTCTAGGAGAGTTTGCTCAAATCAACAGCACAAACAAGTTGTGTGCATAATATTAACGGGGAGGGGACAGATAGGGAATATGGAAAGAGGTGATGGAAATCAAACTTTATTCTGCGCTAATGTAGACCATAAACATTTCAACTCTATAGCTTATTGTCTGATAGGGAGTGTCTTGTATAACTGGCCTTGTGTTTTTCTTATCCATTAAAATCAAGTCAACAATGTTTTATATTGTGTGGTATATTTCTAGATGTACAATTCCCTGAATGTATTGGCCTATTCAATTTTCTTGGAGAAGACGGTGTCTGTCGAATAATGTTGTTGTGTCGAGTGCTGCTTCTGTAGGACATCATGTATACAATGTATACTTACACGTGTACGGCGTGTCTTTGGCATGTGTTCTCTTCACATGCACCTCGAGGAGGGATTTGTCCCAAAACTCTTGCCCACAATAGTTGCAAGAGTGAATCACCTTGGGCTTCGGGGTCCTTTTGCTCAGTCTTCTCTCCTGTGTGGGGCCCTCAGCATCCTCCGGGGCTGGCTCTATGGTCACTACCGTCTCCGCCGTAACAGAGCCCCTTGCATAAATCCCATGGTCTTTGGCTACAGACTTTAATTCTTCGTCAGCAGGGTTTGGGTCCAACTCCTGGTTTTGGTCCGCCTCTTCTGAGTTTTCTTCCTCTGGAGCGGACACTGTAGCTGTGGCCATTTGCGAAGCAGCCTCACCATCTTGGTCTGACTTGGTGCGCCTCCTCTTCCCATGTTTCCTTGTGGCGTGGATCTTTAGGGCTCTTGGGCATTTGGCTTGGAAGCCACAGATGGAACAGAGGTCATTCCCATCTGGGGACGAGTGGTCTGGCTTCACCTTGTCGGCCAACTCTTCCTCCTCCTCCTCCTCTTCCTGCTCCTCATCCTCATCCTCCTCCTCTGCGTCACCGGTCCCTGCAAATTCGGTGACCGCAGCAGTTTCGTTCAACTTCATCTCCCCCTCGTTGGCCGTCTGACACTTCCCCCCGGACTCATCTGGATCATGCTGTTCCTCAGAAACCGCTTTGTCTGACGTCAATGAGGCATCCATGTCATGGCTTGCTGGAATTGCACATAGAAGGAACGCTGTTTGTTCTCCTCAATGATTTGAGCAACACCTGCAAGAAAGAAAGCAAAATGAATCATGAAGAAAATGTAGCTTTGACTGACATGATGTGGGCCAAATAGATGAATAAACACGGGGAAAACAATTAAAACCTTAGGCCCAAAAACGGGTACTTGTCGCCATCTAGTGTTTGCTGGGAACAACTGTTACTGTCATCTGAGTTTGTATTGCAGAAAACTGATACAGCTATCATCAGCTGCTGCATACGTAATTGTAATTTCCTGAAGACAGGCCCAGTTTACCAGACAAATAGGTGAGAGGGGCCCTTGGATAACAGGTGAGAGGAGGTGATTGGACTTAAAGTCAACAGTCAGCCACTCACTTTTGTGTCATGCAAACGTGACAGAGCATGTTTTTTCTCTTGTGTGTTTGTTTGCATGGCCTATGCTTGTATGCATGCATGTATGCATACAAGAATGCATGCATGTATGCATACAAGTATGCATACAAGTATGCATGCATGCTTATGCTTGCTCTCTTGCATGTATGTGGACTGCACCTTATTTTCCTCACATGGAAATAAACAGTTTTAATAAATGCCCTTCATCTCCAAGTGTCTTGTCTCATCGTGAACTATTTGAGAGTGCATTGATTGACATTTAAAGTTAAAGTGAGCATCAAGAATTGGTATGCTACAGCTTCATTAAACACATTTTCCAATAATTGAAGTTGTTGTTGTTGTTGGGTCAACGGATGGGACAGCTGTGGTTCGTTTTAATAGATTAAATGGACTTGTGATGTGACATTATGATATTGGGTTTTGCTCGCTTCGCAAAGGACACCGTTTGTTTCATCACTCAGTCATTACATGTTGATGCCTGCCACAGACCTCCACGTCACACTGGTTATCATTATGATGATTAGGATTAGGATTATCATCCATTAGATGATCTGAACGTCAACATAAGTAGGCTGTGTGTGTTCAGGGGTGGTCGGGGTGCCACCATGTACTGAGCCATACACTCACAACACATTAAATAACACCATAATAAACTCAGTCAGCACCTTCTTACAGTGGTTAGCTTGCTAGCCACCTAGCTAAACCGTTTCAAAAGTACTCTCCCCCGGCGTTACGGGTCACAAGTGTTGAAACTCGTGGCAAATGCGGCCTCTACTGCCTCCTTATGCCGACTTAAAACGGGTTTTAAAACGGGTCTTTTCTTAAAAACAGGAACGAAACACTTAGCGAAGTCCCGCCGCTCGCTACTCACTAAACCCCCCTGAGTAGCCGCTAGCTTAGCGGCGTGTTGTTGCGCCGCGGTGAGTGACAACGCACGGCGCCCAATGGAACGACGAGCTCGCTCCCGTCGTCCAATCACGACGCGCCGGAGGCGGGACTTGCGAGCGCCGAGGCTCGGGAAAACGACGGCAGCGCGGAGGCCCAAAAAGGAGGCTAACGGCGACCTCAGAAACGGTGTCCAAAACGGACTGTAGCGGCGTCGGGACGCGGCCGCCCGCGCTGCGACATTTCCCAGCGGGGCCGCGCGACGCGTGCCGCCGCGAAATGCGGACCGTAAATGCCACCTACCGCCCAGAACGGCAACGGGTCCGGCGTCCGCGCTTTTTCCCTGCTAGTCACAAATGGCGTACCGTAGCGTGGCCCGCGCGCGCGCGTCACCAGAGGGCGTCCCCCTCCCCACACACACATGGGCTGGGATCCGCTGGTCCTCCCCTCCTCCTCTCCTCCCCTTCTCCTCCCCCCTCTGTGTTGGTGGTGGTGGTGGAGGCTGTAAGGGGGAGACTTGCATGAAGTTCATGATTATGTTGGTTCCCCTCTTGAGAGGCCATTTTATTTGCTGTGTTCCCCTATTAAGAGGCCATTTTATTTGCTGTGTTCCCTCTTGGGAGGCCTTTTTTTTTGTTTTGTTTTGCTGTGTTTCCTTCTTGAGAGGCCATTTTAGTTGCTGTGTTCCCCTCAGGTAGTGTTGTGGCCCTTTAAGCACTTATGGTTTAAAACAAGATTGTTTGCTGTTATTTGTGTCCCTATGATGCAAAAAAAAAAAAAAGTATATCCTTGGCTCTCTCGCTGCCAGCGAGGCACCGAGACATTTATGTGTAATGACTCCAATGGCCAGCCAGTGATTAATTGCTTTGCATTTGACATCAAATGTTCTCTTTTTCCACAGACTAAAGATTGATGAATGCATATTTTTAATTGATTAAGTAGTCTGACGGGTCAGAAGGTGATAAATTATAGCCGCGCAACAAGTACACAGTTTACTTTTGCCGTAATAATGTCTAATTCATCACAGTCATAATTATATGACATAGACGGTAGGAAATAGGTCCTCATCTGCATTTTTTCATTAGGATTCATCATTCATTTGTTTCCTGCAGGCTGTCTTTAAACTTAGAGCGAGGCAGGGATGTGGGTTTTGCAGAAAACAGAAAAGCTTCCTTAGATATTGCTCCCTTCACGTTATTTGCTCACAGCCTCCCATCTCTAGCATTGTCTCTGCACTCATTCAAACACCTGTGCATCTCAGACCCTAAGTAATGGTTCATTACATTTACATTTCATAGTGTATTTATGTAATTATTTGCGTAGGCCTATGCGATATACAATGATTTACACAGTACACAAGCATAGAATATAAAACAGCCCTAATTACATGTCCGATCCCAGCTTAAATATCGTAGTAAAAATGTATATGGTATCTGCATGAAGCATCTGCAAGCAAACATCTGATGCATGTTAAAACTATGGACCACCCATTGAGCCTGTCTGGTAATAGCAGATCATCCTTCAAAACGGTGTATTCTGTTACATTCATTAAATATCATTTAAATCTAAATTAAAGACAACACATTATTCATGGTTACTATTGTTGTGTTTCTCTTTCTGGTTCGTTGTCAGAGTCCCCAATGTGAAAAACAACGTCCATAGTAACTCTCTCTGATACAGCTGGCTAAATGGTGGCGTGAACATTTATCATCTCGTCTCTCATATTAATCTAAGTCTGCATATCATTGACAACTAAATAACAAACAAATGATAAATGATTCGTACAAGGCTTATAGAAATAAAATATCTACCACAGGCTGCTTTTTCATGAGGAACAGAGGCAAGAATTATGGATTATGCCTATACACTACGTTCAAGCACTGTAGAGTGACTATGTAGTAGTATACTATCTAGTACTATGTACTACAATGTGACTATGTAGTAGCCTACTAGTACTATGTATACTACAATGTGACTATGTAGTATATAGTATAGTACTATGTATACTACAATGTGACTATGTAGTATATAGTATAGTACTATGTATACAACGTGACTATGTAGTAGTATACTATCTAGTACTATGTATACTATGTGACTATGTCATACATAGTACTATGTATACTATGTGACTATGTAGTATATATGTGACTATGTAGTACTAGTACTGTGTATACTATGTGATTATGT
>JAOPJI010059899.1:0-12461 GCA_027122695.1 Merluccius productus
GAATATCTCTTATAATTTAGGAGATATTCCGCACCGTGAGAATAGACAGCCCGAACAAGGGATTATACGGACCCGTGAGAATAGCCACTGCCTTTTTTAAACCTCAAGAACACGCACTAAACTACCGGTTAGCGTCCTGTATTATATTGAGTATTTGAATAACTGGTTATTTATTAGAATTTTTAATAGATACCCAAGTTTTAAAAATTAGAACAACTCAATTGCTTTAATCCACATTATTTTTCAATTATAATGAGTTGTAGTTATGTAGAACAATTAGAGATTAAATAAATTTGAATTAATCCTCTAATTACAATGTAATTTGCTTCAAGTGGTATCTTTCGCAGAAATTAAATATTTAATCATTCTGAGTTTTTCAAGTAACATGTGAACTTATCGACCTTTACTAGATGACTTTTTGCGACAACTGAGTCGTGAAATGATTACGCTCTCGTCATGTCTAAACATTACGTAAGCCAACATATTTTTATTAAATTAACCGTTAGTGTTACTCTGAAGATTTATAAGAACATGAAACAGACTCAAGGAGCTTGTAGGAAGCTAGAGAAATTCACACCTTTATGCACTAGTAATTAATTATATGGTTATATAGTTACTTTTATTTGGAAATAATATAGCCACGTTTTTGTCTCGTTGTATTAGTCAAAATTGACATAGCAAGCTTTAGACCAAACCAATCATTGATGTTTGACTTTTTCCGATAGAATCACGTACATGTACTGCGTGAAACCCATCGAAATAATAGTAGAGCAATGAGGCTTCGTATTTGTTCATAATGGCGGAGGGAGCACCACTCCATTGTAATTAGAACGAATGCGTTTCAAGCAATTCCTTTAAAAATTGCTACCGGTGAGGGTTTGAAAATTATTACGCAGCGAAATGTATGAGGTGATTTAGAATCATTCATAACGCATAACGTTCACTGCAATAAGTAACGATGATTAAGTATAAATAAGAAGATTACTTTGGTGTTCGTGGTGGTAGTGGTGGTTATTAGCGCGATTCGTTGTTTAAATCTTAACACATAACGTACACGGCATGGAGTACATCAGATACTTGGTTATATTCACTATTTGGTTGAATATGGTGGCGTTTTTTCAGACAAGAGTTAACATGACTGTGGCAAGCATGGAATTCTTGGAGAAATCGACTACCAATGATGATGATGATAACAATAATGATGATGATAACAATAATAATGATGATGATGATGATGAAGAAGAAAGAGAAGAAGAAGTTTCTTCTCCATTTATCTGCCCTTTTATATTCGATTTGTTTTTAGAGCTCTAACAACACCTATCAGTGGACGGAAGTGTCCCAAAGTATTATTTAATTTCCAGTCAGTTGATGGTTCGATATCATTAGAATTTTCAATTTGATTGGATGTTAACAAAAATTAGCTTTTATATTAATATGGTTAATTCAGAGCTACTATTGGCCTCCTTTTTCTACGGCTACTCTGCCGGTCAGTTTTTGGGAGGCTTGGTCTCGTCTTACTTTGGCCCGAAACGCACTATAGCTGTGTGTCTGATACTAAGTAGTTTGTTGGTGATGATATGTCCTGTTATCGAAAAATTTGGTCTCATTCCATTGTCTATCAATAGAGCTATAATGGGTTTTCTATCTGTAATTAAACAGTTTCTTTTCAACACTTCCACTAACGTGTATAACTAAAACGTAAGGGTCCTATATTTTCGGCCAAAAACATTCTAGTTGGAGCCTGGGGTCCCATCAGTGAAAGAAGTACAATTAACAGCATCATACACAGCGGTAATTGTGTGCTAATCGTGAGCATTGCACGTAAATTTACCAAGGGATTCTTGTTGGTATTGCATTTGGCTACGTGGTTGGTGGACTAATGTGCAATTCGATTCTATCTACCGTTGGTTGGAAACAATTTCTGTATTTGAGCGGTAACTTGTGCTTTCAACCCCACCAATATTGTTGTATTATTGTAGGTGCATTTAATCTACTTGCCAGCATAGTTTGGGTTATATGTGTGACTGATTCTCCAGAAAATCACCCTTGGATTAGCACATCCGAGAAAGAGTTCATACAAAATTCCACTTTAAAAAACCCTGAGCCTCTATATAAATCCTTCAAGGTTCCATAGATGTTTTTGTTCGATTTATATATTTTGTTTCAGAAAATACCGTTCAAGAAGATATTTACGAGTTTGCAAGTTTGGCTTCAGACACTGGCTCTCTTTGGACATTTGTCGATATTCTTCACGTTTCTGGTTATTCTTTCTTTGTTTCTACGAAAGGTGTTTCATGTTCCGATCGATAAAGTGTTTCCACCTTTTTTCTATTAAATTCAGCTTGGTTTTATATTATTTAATTTAGGCGTTATATTATTCCATCATTCCATTTTGTGGCAACTTTGTCGTTCTTGTAACGTACCCCATATTGATAGACTATCTCCGCACTAAGAGGGGCTACAATGTGACCAAACTTAGAAGATTCAGCAGTGGCTTGGCATTCATTGGTTCGTGTGCTTTCTTATTCCCACTAGGATATGTACCCACTAACACGCCATTCTATGCCATCGCAATGATCACTGTTGCAATGTGCTTCCTTGGGTGTAATTGTAGTGGGTTTTTGACTGCAGCCATAGAGTTGGCTCCGCAATATGCGGGAATTATTATAGGAATCAACAACACCTTTGGTTCAACAACGGGATTCATTATTCCTCTGATTAATGCTAAATTGGTTGATGTTAACGTAAGTACAATTAAATTTTGACTATTGAACCTGTAATTTGTTCATTTAGGGATTGATTCTTGGTTGGCGATATACCTTCTTTATCATCGCGGGTTCCTGTCTCCTATTCGGACTACCATTTGTTCTATTTGGATCAAGCGAACTTCAAGATTGGGCCAACCGTGACTTTTCTCCATTAAATCAACCTTATATTACATATTTATAGTCCAATCGACTGAAGAAGATTTAAACGTTAAGATATAATCATCCTACAAAGAATTCTGTTGTGCTGTATGTAGCCATTGTTCGTCGTCTTAAGACCTTCCCACTTGTCATATTTGTGCATTTTTACGTTATTTTCGTCACAAAATTATCTTTTCGGCATTATAATGTTAGAAAACTTATGAAAGTTGATTATCGCAGGTAGCTTAATTACTTCAAATTATAATATTGCTCAAATTATACATTTACTATCACTCAACTTTGGTAATCATTTTCAATTTATTCAATTTTATTTTTTAAATTTATATAACTATATTATTAATTATCAGGCGTTTAATTTGTTTACACGCCATTTGTCCATAACATACCTTTATGAATTAGGTAAAACTGCGTAAAATTCACATCTTTACCTCTTAAAGGTAGACAATTATTATCAACAGTATTTTGCTCTTTAGTACGCCAAGTTTTTATTATTATTTTTAACAGCACTTTAATAAGATCAACCCTTCATTTTTATATAAAATGTGAGTGTCACCCATTTAAAAACACACCCACTCTAGATTAAACCATGCGGCACCATCCCCACACAACGTCAACATACTGGTGTTAATTATACTAATAATAATTATTGGGAAACATTTTAAAGATGTAAATGTCCTATTAGTCTTTCTAATGTAGTCGCACACTCTGTGTAACCAGTGTTCGGCTAAGCCAGTTATGTAAAAATATATAATCACTTGTATATTATTTAAACAAAGTATTTAAACTGCTGCGTTGTATATCATTCAACTGAAAAGTTGCTAGTTTGAATATACCAAAAGTGCTTAACTCTGCTTTTCAACTAATTCTCTTAAAATTCCTAAAAAAAGTTATGTTTATTGTGACTGTTTACAAGTGTGATTTGTGGATTAGAGACCTCTGTATTAAGCACAACTAAGTAGCTTACAGAAGTAGCATGCACTGAGTTCTGCTTTCACCTATTAGATTATGAAATACGTTCGATATTGTGTTATATTTGCTATTTGGCTCTACATGGTTGCTTTTTTTCAGACCAGGGTCAACATGAGTGTAGTTGTGCTTAAACTGACAGATAAACCATCAATCAATGTGGTTAAACATGTCTCGTAACTGTGTAGATAAGCTTCGTGTTTAGGATGCAAATAAACCCAACGACTGGACACAATTGGCTAAAAGTAATTTTTCAAATGACCATTGAATTTTTCCGGAATCTCTTGCGCAGTGCAGTTTTTTACGTGTATATTTATGATTTCCATAGTGTAACTGCAACTGACATGGTTTATTCATTGAAAAATCTGTATTTTGAGTTTGTATCAAAGACGTAGCTTATTTAATTCAACGCTACATTTGGAAAATTAACGTTTCACGATTTATTAATAATCAACTTGATTCTTCGATAGTTTATTTTTTAGTACTAAATTATAAACAGGTTTTGTGTGTGTGTGTCACTTTCCAAACTTATCAAATTCCACAAATATATACGAACGCTTGCTAATTAAAATCACCACATTATTATGCAAGACTTTGATCCCCGGTCAAGATAAACCCCAACTGAAAACTCTTGTATACCTAAAATACTCTCAATCAATTATTTTAAACAACAACAATGAAGTAGACAGCAAATACTTCTCACTTACACAACATGTTCTCATTCAAAATAATAACGAAAATTTCGCTCAAATTTTACTAACATGGCCCTTTCAAGTAGTTTCAACATGTTCAACAAACTTCAGCTAGAATGTCCTTCGCATATTGAAACACATTTGGGTAGATATCACTGTTACCGATTACCATTAAATAATTATGGTATTTAACTATTAAATGTAGTGTTGTTAGTTTTGGAAAAGTAGTATAAAGTTGGTTGTTTGATCAAGTTAGATGGTTTCAAGCCCAAACGTGGCCTTGAATAAGCTTAGTTTTTAACCGCTAAATGCAAGGGTTTTCTTTCTATTAAACGATTAATATTTCTTAACTTTAGGCAAACTTTTGGCTTCGTTTTTCTATGGATATGTTGCCGGACAATTTACAGGCGGTTTAGCTTCATTCTACTTTGGTGCTAAACGCACAATAGCAGTGTGTTTGATTTTGAGCAGTGCGTTTGTAATGTTATGTCCTGTTATCGAACAATTTGGGCTTATTCCGTTATCACTATGCAGAGCATTTTTGGGATTTTTGTCGGTACTCACTTTTGAAAAATTACTTTGATATTAATTCGATAAATGTCACAAAAGGGGCCGTTGTTTGCATCAAAAAATATTCTAGTTGCAGCATGGAGTCCTCTGGGCGAGAGAAGTTTCATCAACAGCATCGTGCATAGTGGTGAATTCAGTGTGGTTTTGCGGTGGTAATGTGTCTATTATTACATAAGGAGTTCTGTTTGGTGTCACTTTTTCTCATGTGATTGGAGGACTCATGTGCAACTCTCCTCTATTTACTACTGGATGGAAAGAGTTTTTGTATATTAGTGGTAAGTGTACCTCTCACTCGACAACTCTTTTTATGTTCTATAGGGGGCTTCAATGCGTTAACTGCGCTAGTTTGGGTTATATTGGTAACCGACACCCCTGAAAACCACCCTTGGATTAGTTCCCAGGAGAAACAATACATCAAAAGTTCCACACTACAAAAGGCCGAATCTGATACCAAATTTTTTAAAGTTTTTTTACTTTTTCTTGTATTGAATGTCGCTGTTTTAGAGGGTGCCTTATAAACAAATATTTATGAGTTTCCAGGTGTGGCTGCAAACGCTAGCATTGCTGGGTCACCTCTCAATATTTTTCACGTTTCTAGTCAGTCTACCTGTGTTTCTAAAAGTTGTGTGCAACGTTCCAAGTAACAAAGTATTTTTCCTAATTAACTTTCCGTTTCGTTTCAATAAAGTGATTAAACCATCCGAATATTAATCAACAACATTTCAACTGGTTTTGTTTTCAACCGATTTAATGTGTAGGCCGCCTACTATTCCATTATCCCTTTTTGTGGCAACCTATTTGTCATTATAGCTTACCCTCTTGCGATAGACTATCTGCGCACCAAAAAAGGATACAACATAACAACACTTCGACGATTCAGCAGTGGGTTGGCATTCGTTGGGTCTTGTGCATTCTTGTTACCGCTAGGATATGTGCCTACTGATACACCCATTTATGCACTCATATTGGTTACTATAGCCATGTGTTTCCTTGCTTGTAATTATAGTGGCTTTATCACGGCAGTCATCGAATTGGCGCCACAGTATTCAGGAATTATCGTTGGAATCAACAATACTTTTGCATCCACCGTCGGATTCATCATTCAGTTAATCAATGGTCATTTGGTTGATGTTAACGTAAGTCGATTTAAATGTGGACCAATAAAACTTTATTATTTCCATATAGGGACCAGTTCTTGGTTGGCGATATACCTTCTTTATCATCGCGGGTTCCTGTCTTCTATTCGGACTACCATTTGTTCTGCTTGGATCAAGCGAACTTCAAGATTGGGCGAAGCGTAATTTGTGTTGACTATATTAGTACTTTGACAGTGATTGTAGCTGAAATCTCGGATAAGGATATAAATCTTGGCTAGTGAACTCTTATATTGAGCATATAACCACAATGCAAACTCTGGGATTTCACCAAATGCCCAATTGTTTTATTACGTGCTCACCAATTGAATTTTTGCACAACAATTGATACAAATTTATCAAGATTTAAAATTATAATATAATATTTTATTTACACAGGTTTTCTTGTGTACTCTTTCATGTGTATTTAATTCAAAGTGAGCCGTCTACATTCTGATGACCATCATCCTTTCTATGTTCCTATTCGAGTTTTAAAAGTACATGTTTCCATCTATACTCTGTTCAGAGTGAATAGAATAATTTAAACTATACAAAAATTTGTTTTATATCATACCAAAAATAATCATCTGAACAAATTAAAAACCTACAAATATAGACATCTTAATATCCACACACTCATTTGTGTATATTGTTGTTATCGCATTGTCTTACTTTTGGCTACTACGAAGAATCAAAATATAATTCGAATAAAAACTAAACAACATACAGACAACTAAAATGAAAATCCAATATCTTTCCAATAAAAATAAATAAACGATTTCCTCCCATGTAGCTAAGTTTTAGTAATTGTTAACATTTTTATGCGTTAAAAATAAACAGTTTATTAATACAATATATTTATCCGCTGGTTTTTATTTTATTCCAAACAAATATAATTATTAATTCAAGTATTTTTTAGTTGAGTAGTTTCTTCGCAAAATTTATGTTTATAGAAAATCACTAACTACAAAATATTTCTTTTGTTCAATTAAATTTTTTTATTTTAATAATTACTCGCCGAGCAAGTATTAAATTTATAATAACTAGAGAGTGATTATTTTAGTATACATAATATATAGAACAATTAAATTGAGTTTAAATTTCATTTTATCGAACAAAACTAGGCAATAAACGCGAGATTTGCTTTTATGTTTGCTTGTGCGCCTGCGTGCGTGATTTTCAAAAAAAATAATTGAATCTGTGATTTACACAAAAATTGTCAAATTATATTGATATTATCAAAATTAATTTTTAAACATTGAAAAACCTTAGTTGCAAACCGACTGAAGTACATATATGGGCAGCCTTATGCCAATTAATTAATCAAAGAGTGCTGAATTGACAAAAATCTCAAATTCGTGTAGTTTCTGCTTTTCAAATAGTTACCACATCTCAAAATAAACAATGAAAACAATTTAACTCAAAAATATACACAAAGTTGTTAAGTACATGCGTCAGATATAAACACAATATCTCACGCTGTGAAAACTAATATGACGTCACCTCTATAAGTTTCTTCATACTTCACATTATAAAACTTTAAATAGAGCAAAAAGTTAGCATTACTTTGGGAATTTTTGAACGCCGACGTTAATATTATTACTAAACGCAAAATGAGGCGTTAATACTCACTGGTATTTCAATTTCACCGCAAATTCATATAAAGTTAAGCTCAAAACTTCAAACTTTTTGACTTGAAGCTTTATAACACCGAACAAATCTTCATTCTGTTTACGCGCATGACAGTCCATGAATAGAATAATCATCATATATTTGAATTTTCTTATTCAGCACTCAAATGAATATAGTAACCTTTATAGTAGCAACCTTTTTTAGTTTATACATTTTTTTTGAGCGATTTAAACAGTTAATAGCTGCATAATTCTAATTTTTGCTCTAACAAATATGAGTACCATCAAAATATTTCATCATTTATTCCGATTCCTTGATGCCATTATATAGCAAACACTTCTAAAAAAATCAGAATGTTCTTTAAACAAACAACTAAATAAATGGTGCTGTTAAACACTACAATTACAAAATAATCCATAATTCTATATTTTACATTTATGTGCAACTAACACATTAATTTATTCATACTATGTTTTTATTTGTTGATTAAAAAAATTACTAAAATTTATTAACTTTATTATATAGGAAAGCTATAAAATAACAAGTAACACAGAATGAAAACCATGATTTTCTCCTAAAAGATAACAGTGGCATACTAGCAGTTGCTACACCAACGCGCATAATGGGTTAATTACTAACCTTATGAACCGCACTCTTACACAGAAATCGATTAAAAAAGAAAATACAATAATGCACCTATGTGTAAAAAGTATTTGTCTGTCCATGTGTATGAACACAAGTACGCATGTGTGAATAATTTGGTTCTTTATACACAGCCTTTTCAATACCGTAAATATAACTGAAACGTAGCTAAAATTTGTTTGTATATAGTTGTTTAATCGAGTGATTATTAGTACCTTTTCATGAAGTACTGTTTGGTTGATTTTCAAAAATATAATCCGATTACAGAGATAAGTAAACAGATTATAATACAAAATAGCTGATTTCTCCTAATTTACGATAGTGTGGCTTGATTTATGCGTAGAATAGTAACTACCATTATTATTGGTATTTATGTAACTATTTATCATTCAAAATTTACAAGAATTTGTGTCATGATAATGGCTAATCGACTGGAAGATTTTTTGTCAACTGTAGTCCAATCCTACAGTACTAGTTTAATTCAAAGTTCCTAAATTACAGATTTCTACTGTCATATTCATTGTTGCGTTTCAACATTGGAATCAAACCTCCCATTTATCTACTTTAGGATTAATATTCCGCAATGTTGGTTAATTTTCCAGTATCACATAGTTTATCATTGCCTTAGTCTTTTTTATTAGGTTTATTCTCACATAAACTCATAAAATAATGTTTTTTAACAATATATTTTATAAACTCAATTTGATTCAACTGAAAAATTTATTTTCTTTGCTGATTACTAGTATTTAAAATTGTTTAAAGTATTTTTTCGCTAAAATAATAGTTTAAAAAATTCTCCACAAAAAAGACATTCAATGGGTTTTTATAAAACGATTGACATAGTTGAGTTGGTTAAATGTGCACCGAACTTCGTATACTACGCAATGTTACACTTTGTTTTAAACAAATTATACAAACAACATTCCACACTATGAGGTTACTACCTAAATTAACTTTTCCATTAAAAAATCACAACAAACGCTTGACTTAGCGCTAGTATACAATTAGATTTAAAAAACCCTAGTTGCACTTATATCTTACATTTGGACAAATTTCCAGCTTTATAAAAAGCTAATATTATTTTTAAACAGTTTTATATGCGGAAAATTAAAAAAATACTCACTAAACCAACTTTCTTTGCATCACGCGCACGCACGAAATTATAGAAAGTCTTCAGTAGCTTTTCCGTCAACTTTTAACGAAATAAATAAGCGGGCAAATTACCAACAAACTAAAAATAACCAATTCGCTCATTTCTAAAAAGTATATAAACTAAATGCAGCCTTTTACGACCCATCCCGAGCCTCCAAATTCTGACGAATAACTTGAGCAATGTGTGGTCCAATCTCAAAAAATATAGTTTCCAAGATTACAGCAGCTATTAAAGTATAATCAATTTTTTAAAATCAATTAATTGCTTCATTAAGCCTCATATGGTGAAAGTAATAAACGAAAGCCCTAACCACCATATTCATCGTGATTGGCTTAAGTTGTTTTTTTGTAAAGTTTATTGTTGTAGGTGATGAAAGTCACTTAAAGTTGGTGGTGGTCTCCGACCACTTTAAAAGCATGCCCTTACTAAAAGTATCTAATTCACACACACACACACACCAATGAAAGTGTTTATCAAACGTTAGCAACATCGTACCATCTACGAAATCATCGACGAAGAAATGAAACAAGTTCACGCTATGTCGATCATAGTAAATGGGTGTTTAATTAGCGTGTTAATTTCAATGTAGACAAAAACAATAGAACAATGGGACAAAGAACAGGGACAAATAGATCCATCACCTACATGTGTAAAAAGGAACAACTAACTACAACTTTGAAAACAATTCTAATGAGTTTTCATTTTTGAAAATCTTCAAATCTTGCTCTCTGTTTAATAAATCATCTCAACCATCAAATAATTGGAGAGTTACTTTTTAGAGATGGAGTCTTTGAACTTCGCACCACTAAAAGCAAAAAGTTGATTTGCAGCACTTAAACATGAGAATACGCGTTAGTTGCAGCTGGTTTTTGGTTGTTGGGTTTATTGGAGGTGCTTTTGTGTATGCGTTTGATGCAACTGTTGATGTCATTCCAGTTACTTAGTTGGTTGCTGACTAGTTTTTTTGTTTTTGTACTTCTTTCAGTTCGCGCCACCTTCAGTTGTTTCTCTTTCTTTTTCAACTCTAGCGCATGTTACGTCAACCACACCACGGGTCTATACATGGAGATACTTTCGACTAAGTTGGTGCGTTTATTGGTTTGTTTGGAGGTTTTATTTTTGTGAGAACTTTTTCCGGCACTCACAGCTGTATTTTTCACTTTAATAGGTTTATTTCTTGAGTTGGATTTGGTGGTGGCTCCCATACTCTGCAAAAAACAGTTTCCTCACTACTGTATCAAGAGTGCGCAGTGCGCGAACAATATGAACGCTTGTGTTATTTGTTCACAAAAGTGAAAGATTTGTTAGTATCCATGCAAAATGTAGCACAATGACGACAATAAAATAACATCTTAACTGTTGAAAAAACGTAAAAAGGAGAAAGGCGATATTTTAACGAACTCACACGAACGTCATACAAATTCATTCCTTTGGGGTTGCTGGAATCTGAGACAGTTAGAATGTTGAAAAATTCTCAGAAAGATTCATTTTTTGTACGGCTTTCAACTTGGCTTACAAAATCTTAATTGCACTCACCTAGGAACCATTCTATTTGAACCCGTACGTGGAAAAATTGGCATATAACAACGAGAGAATAGCCGATAAAACCGTCGAAGGGGCACTCTTGGTCAACGCAGAGAATGTGATGAAAGCTTTCAAGGATAAAATCGACGAGTTGAACTACATAGACAGCACAATGGGTTCAGAAATATACGCCGCTTACAACGATTTGTTGGCCCATGAGAAGGACTATAAGCGAGACATTTCTCAGCTCGAAAACAAGACTAATGTAACCCACATCGTTTTAAATTAATAGTCATGATGATTTGTGAAGAATATTCAAAGTGATTTCGATGCCATCAATGCCGACGTCCAAAACATCTCTTCAAACATATCCGGCGTGGCCAAGCAACTTGAAAATTGTAACACACCCTCAGAACGTGCGAACGAGGCCATAGAGTTGATATCGGTGATAAATTCATTCATGGAGTTTGACACCGAACCCGCCACGTTTAAGAGTCCGGAGAATGTACTTTGTCTATCTCACTTAACACAGACATTAAATATTTTGTTTCCAGTGCGCATTTAAACGGAGAAGTTAACTATTAATATGGGGAGTTATCTTTCAGTATGTTTACCACTTTTCGGAATTTTACAGACATATATAAATAGACAGATGTCAATTTAGTTAGTTTTATATATTTTAAATATTTAACGAAATCAATCATTTGTTATAGAATTCCCTCTAATGAATATTTGTTAAATAAAGTTTCATAGTAAAAGATTGAGATTTAGACATAATAGTTACACTAATTTGTATAATAATTATTTTTTATGTAGCTATATTGTATAATAATTATTTTGTATGTAGCTATACAAATCCACTACTATCATGCACTACGTGGTGTCCATCTTCAAGGAGCTGGAGGACGCCAAGTTTGACAAGGCAAAAAAACTAATTGAGGGTATTGCTTAGCTCTCTTTTATTTAATGTGCGTCTATAGACTCATACAAGAGGCTAATTAACCAGGTAAACGACCAGTTCACAGTTGCCTACCAACAGGGCGACATGAAGACAATGAAGGAGTGTTCCAGCACATTGATGTTGTCCAAGGTGAGTACACTTTCTCGCGAAATTCGATTAATGCAGTTTATTCAAATACTAGCGTGAAATCACTGGCGTTGCCCAGTTACAACTAAATTAATTTGTCAATTAGTTGGTTGATTTTAAAAATGAAAGCAGAAA
>JAOPJI010059941.1:0-12451 GCA_027122695.1 Merluccius productus
GGTTTGTTTTAATGTAAATTGAACTTTTGCAATAAAGTACACAGGGAGTTTTATTATAACAGTAATCTTCTTATTAACATTTAAACCCTATTTTGAACATAGATTTTAACGGGGGTGCGGGACCCAATTTGAATCGGGAAGCGCTGGTTTAGTATTTGATTGGGGGAATGTGTGCAACAAATTTAAAACATCATTGGATCGAAGTTGTTTTAACATATAAGTTTTATTGCATAATATTCATACCTCGTTTAACTGGTGATTATCTAATTTATCACATTACGAAGAATTCAAAATATGTGAGCTTTAGTGGGGGCTCAAAAAAACAGATTAAATGCGTAATCCTCATAGATTTGAAAATAAATCCTGTTCGTGTCGAGTTGCAAAGCTGGAACCGCTATGATGGCATTCAACAGGACCTGTGTGAAGTTGGTGGCTTCAACGCCGACAATTCAATTAGCGTACAGAAAAGTGAGTGTAGTGAATTGTCAGGTATCTAAGTAGGAGTCACATGTAGTCAATTCGACATTGCTGTGTGCCGGCAGCACCCGTACATCCAATGGTGGGCCGAAAAGCCCCAGAATTTGAATGTTCTGCACTTATGCCAAACGGCAAAGAAAAAAACGTCGCTTTAAAGGATTTTAAAGGTTTCTAACTGGCAACTGTCTGACACTTTGATTGCGTATCTGTAGGAAAATATGTTGTGCTGTTTTTCTATCCTTTGGACTTGTAGTTAGGTGGTATGAATGGTTTTTAATGAGGCCGATTTAGTACATTTGTTTGTCCAACTGAAATCACCGCATTCAGTGACAACCGTGATCGTTTCAAGGAACTAGACTGTGAGGTCGTAGCATCGTCGTGCGATTCTTTCTTCTCTCATCTCGCATGGTAACTTTCGAGACAGTTAATCAGTTGAACGTGGTAATTAGGACTCACAAGGAGAGGAAAACGGGAGGCATTGGGAAAGTGACTATCCCTCTTTTGGCCGACAAAAATATGCAAGTTGCTAAAATGTACAATGTGCTCAATGAACAAAAAGGCTTCCCCAATCGGTAATCCATCCCTAAAGAAATATTACACTTCGATCGGCGTTCCAACTGTAATTGCATTGACTTTAGGGGGTTGTTTGTGATTGATGACAAAGGCATTCTCCGACACATGACTGTGAATGACACCAGTGTGGGAAGAAATGTGGACGAAGTTTTGAGAATAGTTCAAGCCTTCCAATTCGCTGATAAACATGGCGAAGGTAGATGTGCGTGTGTGTAAATGGTGGTGCAGTTCTGTTGTTTAGTTTGTCCGATAAATTGGACGCCAGGATGTAAGACTATCGATCCACACCATGCCAATGACTACTTTTCATCCAACGATAGTTGATTATTCTTAGTGCACTTGCTCAACTATACAGTTCACTATTAATTATTTGGTGGGCAGGATTTTTGGCAAAAATTGACGTCAAGTCCTGCTGTTAACTCGCATAGTTCTCTATAATATACAGAAAGACGCGGCGATGCATCATAATCTTCACGTTAAACTTGTTTTTACAACATCCGCCTGCTACTTGAGAGAACAACAGATACTAAAAGTTGGATTTAATAGGGTTTGGGAGTTCTTTGGCATTGCCATTTGTTCGTACAATTATGCGCCATGTTGGAGTACCTGCATTATTCAATCTGGTGTGGAATTTTAACGTGTCGTTTTCGTAAATTAACTGAAGCGGCTTTTACTTCTGTGCGCATAAATTATAATGAGTTGTTTTGTGTTGAGAGATTTCTATAATAATAGTCAAGATTTAAGTTAATAACTGAGTTTAAGGTTTAAAGATATATGCGCAAGCCAAGGATGCAATTTTAATGTAAAATTGTATAATTTTTGAACTTTCGCGTCATTGATTTGATTATTTTTAAACGAAATTTCTCTAATTGTTTCCGTCGGCTGATTAAAGTGTAAATATTTGCGAATTGTGGTGGCTCTCATTCAAGGTTTTAAAATTTTAAAAACTAGCGCGAAATCACTGGCGTTGCCCAGTAACAATTATGTTGCGTTTTCAATTAGTTTTTGTTTATGTAATCAATAAAAACAGAAATTTATTCAATAGAGCTTAAATATATTCAAACCTTCAGCTAATTGTAGTTTGTGTGAATGAATAATTCACAAGTCACCATTTCACGATATAAATATAGCTACTTCAATTGTTTATCATGTAGTAAGTAATAATTGTGTTAGACGAATAAAGTATAATCAAACGTTTATCGACTAGGTTATTTGATACCTTAGACATAATCCTACAATTGTGATGTTTTAATCCGGCGGCCAAACTTAAAACCTGAAAATCATACAATACAAAACGATAAATATACTTTTATATGGCCAAGATCTAATAAAATAATTAGTTATAATTTAAAATTGTTGAATATCGTGTAACTTCCATGTACAATGAAAAAATCGGGCATGCGTACTTGGGGGTACACACACGGACACTACTCCGTTATATATATAGTAGATAGTAAATTATGCTGTAGCTTCATCTCACTCACACATGTGTATAATATGAGTGATATGACGTTGAAAAATATTAAAATAAACAGTGATTTTTTATGTGGCATTTAATTAGTTAGTCTATATAATTAATAGTAGTAAATTGAATATACAAGGATTTACCCATTCTTGTGCAATATCGCAGAATTTTATGAATATTGTTGTATCAATAAAAAACTTTTTTCTAAGCAATACATACGTTAATATATTGCATTTTTACCCCTTTTATATCTGTGTCGATCAAGTACATACTCTAGAAAGAATCTGAAACTTTTGTTGAATATTAATAAAAAATGTGAACCTATCTATATCGTTATATTTTTTTATTGGCGAGCATGGAATTGACTGTGAGAAATATACACATCAAACCTACTATGTATATAATGGGAATTTTTACTTGCCAATCATTTTACATTTAATGTAAAAACGATTGAAACTATTTCTATTTTGTATAAAGTATTTTCTATATTTTAAAAGGTGTTTTTTCGTAACTCGAAACGTTATACGGTATTTTTTATTTTTATCACCTATCTATGATTAGCATGGGATAATTCTCTCTAGGTCAATTTTATTTTAAATCTATTATGAAATTGTCTATGATATTCGCTGTGCTCGATTTTCGGTCCGCGAAATAACATGAATTTTGCTTCAGTGATAACCCATACTGACAATTCAATCAATAATTGTATTAGATGTGTATTAAAGAATTGATTATTTTGTAAAAAATTATTTAACTGTGTATATTATTATGTTGTGTTTGATGAAATATTTACTTTTTAGCAATAAATCTTAAATTTCTTGCTTTGGTTTGATCTTTGGCGAGTCGAAAGACACAGAAACCAAAAATGGGTTATGTTACTCGAATGAGCTTAGTTTTTCACTCACCAGTCATTGAAGTTACACTTGAATTTAAATTTGGGTTTATTGTGATTGTTATGGACGTCCTTTGAGCTTACGCGGAAATTTAAGCTTTTTGCCTATATGTCGGGTCTCTAGTGTATTGTCGGCTTATAGTGCAACTAACAAAGTGTGCACATAAATGATTATGGGAGGATTGTGTGGTGTGTGATAACTGCAAGAATGAGAGTGAGTGTTGGGCAACTTATTTGTACAAGTAGGCTTGTTTTAAGTAATCCGGTGAGTCGGCAACACACAAAACTTAATTATACTGCTCACAATAGTGATGTGTATGTTGATTTGGTTTGAGCATTGAGAAATTAAAAGTTACACAAGTTTTCTATGCTGCCTAAAATTCTTGCTGATCTTATAAAGCTTCTACACAAATTCATCCGTAATATCTAAAACGTTACAAAACTAACAGATATCACATCAATATTATGATTGATTTATTAATCCTCATTAATATGATTAAATGTTGATCAACCGTTTTTTGTTGCTGAACAACTATGCGAGTCAACCAATGAATGTATAGGTAAACAAGACGCACCACGGGAAAGTTTCCCTGTTGTTCAAATAGCCCCAGAACAGTTTGGCGCCATATGCTGAAATCAGTTGTGAAAATGTGGTAGATCACACTTGAGAAAGTGGTGACAAATCCTTTCAATTCTATTTATCTACACAACAACCAAATGGGAATTATCACATAAGTCTAAGGAGACGTACTAGACACAAGTCCTGAATCACTTATAGCTGAAACGATGGAGAAGATTTTAGCTGTACTGAGAACAAAATTGATGTTTGATGGGTTTTCACAACTTTAAATTAGTTAGCTTTTGTCAATTGCCAAAAATACTCCATAGGTGCGTGTGAAAATAGTGCTTGGAGCTCTTTTATTGATTAGGATTAGCGAAATGAATTAACTGTGATAAAAATTGAAAAAGAACTTATAGGTTGGTTATGTACTAGCAGTGATATCCACACGAATTATAAGAGCTAAAAATGCTCTTATAGACTAATCTGGGAATCAAAACAACAACTTTCACACACACACCTCACTTGGTTTCGCAGTGACGACTGCATTGATTTACTTCAATAGGCCCATGAAATGGTTATTTGGTTGTGGGAAACTGGCGTTCGTTCAAAGTCTCCATAGTAGGTTGAGTAAACAAATGGTCACCTGTATGTGTCGGTAAAATGTTGCCCGATCCTATGGGTGTTGGAAAATCCCCTGACCAATTTGCAGCTAATCTAAAAACAAGTGTCTACGTCGAGAGCGTTAAATTCCCACGGAGGATGAAATCACGCAACGAACAGCTTCCAATAAACATCAATTAACCGTTAAATTCCTACATCCTAAGCTATCAGCATACCAACAAAAACAAGTACTTAACAAGCTAATAAGTGCTGCTAGTAAATAAGCTACAGTTTATAATACAGTTGTCATTCGTTGATGAAATATAATAACTAATATATAACAGTTGAATTGACCATTCAGTTGTATTTTAGTTGTGCCAGATGAGCGACACCAATCAAATCATCTATGAAACATTAAAACAACTGGACCTAATCCAGCACTGGGAAGAGCTGCCCAAGTCGCAACTGAATAATGTCATCAATTCGGACACCAATAAAATTGATGAGAATAAATTTGACCAACTATTCGCATCACTATCAGACACCGATAAGATTCGACTCAAAACTTCTCTCAAGGTCAACCAAGGAGCAGGTTAAGTGGTGAATTGAGATTGTTTATTCTGAACTGATGGTGTAGACAATCAAATTGAAATGTGTTCCGATTCTGAAACAACTTTATCAGTCCCACCCACCATCGCCACTATTAGCAAAGGTCATTGATTATTTTGTTAGATTGTTGATACGAATTTATTTGACGCAGAAAATAAACCCCCCAAAAGGAACAGCTCCAACTCTGACGGTCACTGGAATGACCCTCTCAGTACCAATGGCAATAGAATCGTCGACAACGCAACTGAAATCGATAGTGCCGCCAAAAAACCCAAAACGGACGATGTCACATGTATTCATCATATATCCTACAAAGCATTCGGTCCAAATACTTTTGTGCCAAGTTACTCTAAACGATATTACGTTGGATCAACCGGCGAAGAATTCTACAACGGTGTGCCTGACGATAAGGCCAACAACCTGAGCAGTATAAAATGCGTCGGAAAAATGTCTCCAATCCACCACCCCTACAATCATGATGGCAGCTTGACCAACAATCAGACCTCGTACAATCGAAACCTTTACCATCCATACCAGAACATTCTATCACGACCGTACTCCCATAACAGAATGAGCTCAGAACCGCCACGACATCATTTTCATAGAGTCTACTCTGGCAACATAGGTCCATCTGCATCTCAAACGTCCACTCACAATATGTACCAAACAATGTGTAGACCAAATGTAGCTGGGTTATCGCCGAATTCGGCAATTGCATTGAAACAGCTTTCCTCAAGTCAAACAGATAACAACCACTATGACGAATCCAACATGAACAACCTCAAAGTGAACCCGTTGCCTGAAAATAAGCGTTTTTCCAATTTTTGCCCAGTATTCGAAGGTTCAAAAGCTATGGAGAGTTCACCTCTGCACAAATACAATCTATTGGATCCTCCCATTTTCAAGTACCACTCAATTCGAATACCTCCACGAATTCCTTTTTTGATACGACTGGATTCGTTGGATGAAGATCGGTTCAACATGATAAAAAATGCCTCAATTATCTTTGGCAGGAGTGACAATCGAAGGAAGTCCTCGTCTCTCAATCTCAACGAGATGTTGATGAATGAAGTGGCATTCCAGTTGTGTCTGAGGGACCCGCTGTATTTGATCTCGCGCCAAAAACTGATAATGGAGTCAAGAGAAATTATCCGTGAAAGTGGGCATCGTATTCAGGACGATGTGAACATACTGCCTTTTGAAGAAATCACTAGCAAGACTGATGGGGACATGTCGAACGATTGCTCCAATATGGACATGAACAATTCGGTTGCGTTGGGCATCCACTTGGCTTCCAACTCAACCCACTCTAACCGGGCAGCAGTGACAAAGTCCATCAAGAACATGTCCATTTCCACTGACGTCAAAACTATCAGCGAGGTGAGAGATGCGCCCATCATTCCTCCAAACAACTGCGACGGAACCGACCCCTTTTTCATCCAAGACGAGCCGAGTTCGGTGCAATCCAGAAATCTTATGGCCAAATATTGCTATGACGACTACGACACCATATACTACTACAAAGTTCATCGCAAATGGCCCTCCAACGCAGACTCTTCGAGGAAGGCGTACCTACGTCGCAAATCGAAGAAATTCAAAGTCATTGACAACTACCTCTACAGTGTGTCGTCGTTCAGTGAACGTCTGCGTTTGTGGTTGAGGGATGTTGACGCCGTGGTGGAACATGCACCGCGCTTCCATTATAGTACTTCGTCGTTTGTTTGTTGTGGACTGGACTCGACGTTATTTTAGAGGAGAACGGCGAACATTTCACCCGAAACGAAACCATCTCAAGAATGCTACGCTACTGTTATTCCAACGACATAGCGCAAGGAGTCACCAAGTTCATTCAAAATTGTGACGTGTGCTCGCAAAAAGAGCGTAGGGAGAGTGGTGCAGATGCAACGTCCATTCCCGTCAAAGTTTTGTCGCACAATTCCTTGTCCTCGCATCAACTACTTTCGCCAACGTCGCAAAGTGGCGACAGTTCTCATAGCCAAGTGAGAACTATGGCTGACCAAGCATCCACCGCCGACCTCGCCACCAAGAAGCAACATACCCACTGCACCAGTGATATCAGTGCTGGTAAAGCCTCATCAAGTCGCACAAACAGCCATCTGCTCGAATTCGACAGTACACCCGATACAGCGGCCTCGAAACCGCTGAGTGGAAAAAGAAAACCCAAATCTAATGAAAGATCATCGCTCATCGCCAAGAAAAACTGAGCCTTGGCTTGATTTGTCAATTTTCAACACGCCCACTTCATACTTATAATAACAGGTAGTTCAGAGATTGCTTAAAACAAAATTATTTAATATGTTTTAAAGGCTACTGCAAAATCCGTTTTAAACGGCCAATATGTCATCCATTTGCCTATAACGTTGTCGTCGTCGTCGTCGTCGTAAACATCATACATCTACTGATTTTAATACTGTTGTTTCTGCTCCAACACACTGAAGTTTTTAATGCGTCTAAATTTTCAAATGATTCCATCATTTGTGTTGAGGATGAAATTCAACTAATTTTAGGCGCCACACAAAAGCGCGTATAGGTGCGCATACATCACGAAAAAACTCCAATACATTTCCAACTAAATTTTCATTTTGTTTAGCACCACACAGATGGTACAACGCAATAAATGTTAGGAATACAACACAAGACGCAGGTGCATTTACAGATAGACAAATTTTGAAAAATCGACGATCCGAAACGATCAAAACCGAGCAACATAAATCCCAGATATATCCAATGGACGCAGGCGCCTGCTAAATTATCTAAGCTAAGACCTCTTTATTACCACCTCGATATAATCTTGAAGGCAATATTAAGATTGAATTGCAAGCACACAGCTTGGAGAGCAATTCAAAGAGAATTCTACGTGTGAGAAATCCGTCGGAATCTCTTTATTGCAAAACGGCAGGAAAATATTACATAAAGAATTTGCACATGACCTAGAGCCATGTGTGGAGCACGTTTTTAGAAAACACCCATTTAACGACAAAATGTAATAGTTAAGGGTCGAACAGCCGCAATTAAACAACCACAAATTAATCATCGTGTCATTCCTTATACTATTGAGAATAACAAAAATTCACTTTAAATTAACCTAAAATCGATATCGAACTTAAGGCACTATCGCACAAAAATACGCTGAGGAATGTGCAAGTGGAATAAAATCTTGAACGCGAAGATTTCCGACCGCACTCAAGCGATGGCAGAACAGGGCAATGAAAGAGACTCCGGTTTCAGCATTGATGATATCTTGCACGAGTCGAGTAGTTGTTTGATTGGTTGCATAGTAATGGTTACGTCGCAGAAAAAACAAGCCAACTAAAAAGACCCAGTACCACGCCAAGTACATGAACAATTGTTGTTAGGATCATGTGTGATTTTTGAAAAAGACAATGAAGTTGAAGCTAAAAGAGACAAAACAACGAGTGACGACTTTTTGGATGTTGCTCCCACCCCGACGCGTAATGAGTGAGCTTTGTTAGACGATTGATGATTCTGCTTAGCTACTGCCACGCCAGAATTCCCGTCTACTTTTGGTGGTGGTGCTGCAGCTGACATTGCCACCAACACACTTTCGGTAATTTGCAATGTAGTTGACGTGTAACAGCAGTTGGTTGTGTTGATATAGTCGAACACGCCAGAGTCCACTTCCAACGAGGCCAAGTAAACAAGTTAGTGGGTCTTGTGGTGTTCATTTAATGTAAAGACCGACCACAGGATTTGGTATAGCTGAGTTGCTATCCTCCAAAGTATTTACGGAGTGTAACTAAATGGGTGGTCATTCGTGTTTATGTAGGATTCGTTTTTGGCTAAGTACGCCTTGTTTGCATGAGTCGTAACGACGCTAATCCACAACTATTGTTTACATATAGAAGCATAGTGGTTCACGACAAAAAGTCAAACATTTCCCAGAAGGGCACCAACTTTTTAGAAAAGTTGAATTCCAATAGGAACGAGGGGAATACTGCGTCGACTCTTAATGACTCAGTCAATTCATCGGAAGCTATTACATCGTAACTTAGTTCACACCCGTTCGAATTGCAATACGGGACCTAATTGCTTATTACTTTAGTGGCGATAATAATGAGTTAATCTCCAATTTGTTTCTAACTCCGCAAATCGATATACCGATGCAGTATAATGAAGGTGAACTGTTGACTGGAGAGGAGAACGAAAGAAACCTTGTGGATGTGAGTTGGAGATTTGTTGAATTTGTGACAGTTGTGTGTTAGAGCACGTGCAAGCTGTATCTCTTCGACAAGGACTCCAACTCTTGGAAACCCATCGGCATGGTAACGCTCCATGTGAACGAGTACATTCGCCAAGAGGATGACCCCAAAGATAAATTTTATACCCGAGTCAGTAAGTGTCCATTTACTGACTGACGATTTAAGTGTGTGGGTGTGTGTGATCAACCTATCTAGTTGCACGGTCGCTGTCACTCCAACGAGCCATTCTCAACTTTAAACTGTGGCCCAATATTGTCATTGATAGTCCCACCGAGAATACCATTATCATGCAAGCCATTTACTTGAATGACTTGGAAAACGTTCGTTTCATATCCCTCAGTGTAGTTTAGCATTGATTTTCACAGTATAACAACAGCCCTAGATGAAACCTCAACAAACCCATGAAGTGTATAATGTACTGAAAGGGAAATCCGGCGAATTAAGTACACCAGTGTGAATGAGTGTGTTTCTTAAGAGAATCGTTAGACAACTTTCTATTCAAAAAAGAAACGGTCAGCGAGTACCGAGCTGCTCACTCTGCTGAGGTTGATGATTTGGACGACGATCAACTGTTTGATTTGATCACTGAGCGACACTCCCCAGTACTGCACTCAAAGTTGTTAGTGTTGATTTTGATGAATAGGAAGTTCCAGCTAAAAAAATCAAACTCATGGACAGCAAAAAACCATCCATACCTCTGGCAACATACAATCCGGAAGATGGCCCAGGATCACTTTTTGCTATGTGTATTTGCATTGCCGCTGTGCGCCATCGATGATTCCTTCCTAGATTCTTCTGAGACACCATCTGATGAAGACACATCCACCGATGAAAACAATGTTGTTGCCGACGATGAAGACAACGTCGACGAAGAGGAGGAGGAGGATGACGAAGATGACAGTGATGGAAATACGCGCCGCATTTTTGTCAATGGCACCCACATGCGGATCCCGCGCAATGTCTACTTGGGCACCTTAAATGAATCCGGTGATGAACCAATTGAGGATGACGACGGCGGTCCGTTCATTTACCCTCCTTATCTGGCCGAAGAAGAAACCCTACAAATCATCCAGCCACCTCCAGGTCTTCCTCCCAGATCCACCTCGTTCTCCCCCCCTTCAGACACTACCACTGACGAGACCACCTCGCCTGAGTGAGTGATTCTAGTGCATTCGCAATGTTCCACGTTGTAACGTATCGGTGGTATGCATTGTAATTATTCAGGCTGTGTGCCTTGTTGAAAGCTTAGTTGTTTTATAATGGTATGTCACATATGTTTAAGTGGGTTTTTATGTTTCCGTGGCTTTTTAATTAAACGTGTGTTGTTTGTGAGCAGGTGGAGATCGTCGTAATGTGCGTGTTTTAATTGTTCGATTTCTTCAGTGCGTCTGCGCGAAAGTCTAGCAAAAATGGGGGTGTATTAGTTTGAGGTTGGTGATGTCAATTGACTCGATTTCTGCCAAACCTGCTGAGTTCTATCTGTGGGTTATTGTGGGGTGACTTTTAGCGAGGTCAATTTTCAACTTTCCAACAATAATAGTTGTTGTGTGTAAGCACAAACATAAGGTGAAGTCGAAGAGGGAACGCACAACCACATTTGAATTATAGTCGTGTCAGTTCGAGCGCAGTCGCCACCAACAAAACCACCGTGCCACCACCACTATTATGATAAGTGGGGAGCTATTCTTGCGGCGCTTGACAACAACTGCAAATTGTTGCATCGCAAAAACATTTGTCACGCCTAAATTCAGCAAAATCTCCCCAAAGAGAGTCAATATACTGAAGAAAAGCAAGGATTTCGCATGGCAAGAGAAGTGTCGTAGATTTGCACTTCAACAATGCCAAGCCATGGAAGCCTCGAAAAGTCTCCAACCCTCCGTTGGAATTGATATAAACTCGAAAGAGGTCTTCCAAGTTGAATCTCTTCTGCCCGAGTATACGGAGTCAGGCTGTGTGCGCTTTAGTTCACATGTGGCTTATTTAGAGTGGATATTTATTACAATGTGAAAGATGACTTTTTCGCTATCACACATAACAATAAGAAGAAAGTGGAATTCGATCCGGCGAAAGCTGTCGTCGACGACTGCGCACACCAGAGGAGGGCTGTAAAGTCGAACGCTTTCATCGTAAGCGAAGAAACTGTAACCACCAATTATTTTATTTTAAGTGACGCAATTGTAACTACAACATGCATAGAAAAATAAAATCAGATATCTGCAAGAGAATGACCCTGATTGTATATGGAATTCGTCGGCATTATCGAACCAATTTAAAATCCCCATAGAAGCTATTCTGTACATTGCCTAACTGTCGTTATTACCTATGTTGTGTTAGACAACAAACACCCCCCACTCCAAATCAACAGGAAGCCATGCGCTACTACAAAATTTTTCAAGCCAGGCTGGCCACCATCGACAAACAACAACACAAGGTGTATCTGGAAAAGGTGGGTGCTTATTATTGGCGTTATCCAGTTGTTTCAATTTGCCGTTAGAAACGATATGTGGCCGTGGAAAAAATGAAGGAGGTGTTTGAGAAAAACGAGTGGCAATAAACAACACTACAGTAAATTTGGTACGACGGTGGATGCTTTTCAAAACAGCTATCACAAATTGGTCATTGTTGATAGTTTTTATATTGTTTGTGTGTCATTGGTAGTTTTCGGTTTTCATGTCGTTCAAGCCCAGGTCGTCGTTTTGTTCGTAGGTGCGTTCATAATGTTCCACCGTGAGTTGCGGATCGGGGTCCGGCGCGCATAGATTCTAAAACAGTGATAAATCTCAACAAAATGCACTCGTTTGAAAGCCAATTGTAAGCTGACGTTAGCAGTCACTCAGAGTTGAGAGGAAAATAAAAAAATCGAGCTTGGATTTACCCAAGAATTCTATAGTACTCGGGGCTATTTCTACTTAGACACACCGTGCCATCTATCTACTATCTACTATATATATAAAAGAGTAGTGTCCGTGTGTCACGCATAAGTACGCATGTGAAAAAAACCTTCATTAAGAACACAAGCCGGGAAACGGCTT
>JAOPJI010059972.1:0-12436 GCA_027122695.1 Merluccius productus
TAGTTTGGCGAGTTTTGGTCACAGAGTGATATGGTTTGGACTCAGCAGTCTCAGCTTCCCTATGATGTATAGTTTGTGTAGATAACCTGTCAGGAAAAATATCACGGTTATGTTATTTAGTTTGGGCTTAGTATGGTATTAGATAGGAGGAGCCAGGGATCGAACCAGCAACCGGACAACTCTACCTCCTGAGCCACATCATGAGTTTAATTTATTATCATTATTATTGATTGTGTAAATGATCAGCTTATATCTTCATCTTGCAATGCTTCGAAGAAGAGTTTGTACTTACATAACTGCACGTCAATTGAGTTGATTTTCCAATCAGCCTCCTGCACACAAAAACACAAAAACACTGTTTTAAGTAGGCAATCATTTTTATCTTTTTTTTTAGACACTGAGTATGGTTGTTATGGAATGGGTTGCACTGTCACTAACAGTGGGGTCAACAATCACATGTGTCTGTGCGGTCTATAAAGACCCAAAAGACTTACATCAATATTCCTCTTTAGTTCTCCGAAGAAATTGTCCAGCAGTGTCTTGCTGTCCATCGCTGCATTGTTGGCTGTGCCATCCTATGAAGAAGAAATGTGAAGAAGAAGAAGAAATGTGTTTACATATTTAAGACAGACCCCGGCCATGTTGACACGTTTTGATCCCAATTGCCGTTTCCCGAAAGGATATTTCAAGATGTAAAGTGGAAGAGGCTCCTAAACACAAATGATGTGGTTCCATGACAAGCAGCTGGGGTGACTGTTTTCATAACACACATGAATCACTGACCTGGGCCGTCTTCGCTGAAGTAATGATCCTCCGCTCCTCAGACAGACATTGCAAGATGATCTGCGCCATGTTGCCTGGGTTCGCCCCGAAGAGGTCCTGAGAGGGTCAACCACACGTTAGATAACCTGCAGTAGGCATACTTAACACCCTAGCAAGACGCCCTAACCCTGCTCCTTAACACCCTAACCCTAGCAAGACGCCCTAACCCTAGCAAGATGCCCTAACCCTAGCAAGACGCCCTAACCCTGCTCCTTAATGCCCTAACCCTAGCAAGACGCCCTAACCCTGCTCATTAACGCCCTAACCCTAGCAAGACGCCCTAACCCTGCTCCTTAACGCCCTAAACCTAGCAAGACGCCCTAACCCTGCTCCTTAACGCCCTAAACCTAGCAAGACGCCCTAACCCTAGCAAGGCGCCCTAACCCTGCTCCTTAACCCCCTAACCCTAGCAAGACGCCCTGACCCTAGCAAGACGCCCTAACCCTAGCAAGGCGCCCCTACCCTGCTCCTTAACACCCTAACCCTAGCAAGACACCCTGACCCTAGCAAGGCGTCCTTAACCCTAGCAAGACGCCCCTACCCTGCTCCTTAACACCCTAACCCTAGCAAGACACCCTGACCCTAGCAAGACACCCTAACCCTAGCAAGACGCCCTAACCCTAGCAAGACACCCTAACCCTGCTCCTTAACGCCCTAACCCTAGCAAGACGCCCCAACTCTAGCAAGACGCCCCAACTCTAGCAAGACGCCCTAACCCTAGCAAGACGCCCTAACCCTAGCAAGACACCCTAACCCTGCCCCCTAACACCCTGCCTCTGAATTTAAGTCTAATTTAAGTCACTTTAAGTCTTGTCACTGTAATTTCGCAAAATAATCCGATGCCTTCATTTAGCCAAATACTGATCTTTTTTTTCCACTGGCTATTCTCAAAAAAGGGAACTACACTGCATATTACAACATTCACTCATTCACTACACAGATTACATATTCTGCTTGCTTGAGGATATGTAATGTATGAGGATTTGACGTTAAAACATGGAATGGAAGCAGTTGTCCTACCTGCACATTGTTTCTTAGGACTTCATAACTGGGTCCGCCGAGAAGGTCGTTCTGTTGGACCAGAAGTCTGTGGCGCTCCTCAAGCTGGTGCAGCAGCTCCTGGAGAGCAGATCTGGCTTGGTGTTCATTAGATGCTGCCGATTCCCTGCAACAGTGCAACAGGTAGAAGAAACAAAGCATTGAGAAGGTCGTTAGTGTTTAAAGTTGACAGCATGATCTCAAACATTAGACCTCGGCGTCCTACTGGAACCATGTAGAAACATGCTTTTGTCTTTCAGAAGGCCTATTTCACTTTCTGTATTCAGAATATAAATCTACGATTTTAGATACATCCATCTATCTATCAACGACGACGTCAAACGTTTATTATTTTGTATTTACCAATTTTGGCTCTCGATCCAGTCACTGAAGATGCGCCGTACGTCCAAGGGGAACTTCTGCTGAAAGTAAACCAGGACGACCTGGTTCTGGTAGGCAGAGTCCAGGTTCAGCAGCTCCTTCCACTGCGCCATCTAGCGACACATGGGAGAACAACACCCACACCCTTCTGAATCATGGAGGCTGTAGCCTAACTGTTGGACCTAGGCTGTAGTTTATTGGTGTGACATCATGGCAGTCAAGGCTGTAAATAAAGTAAACTATTTCGGTCTTCATCTTCTTACACTACACACTATTCAATTTTATTTGAAAATCGCGGTATAATACGGACGGTGAAGCTGGACTGAAACTAATGTTTCAGGCAGGACTACATCTGTTCTGGTGTCTCCGGTTCAGGCAGGACTACAGGTCCTCTGACACCAGAGGACCTGGACGAGGACTACATCTACGCACTTAGTAACTTACCTCTGCGTTGCTGCGACGCCGGTCACCACAGCACGTTCAACTATTATTATATAAACTATTATTATACCAACTATTATAATACCAACTATTATTATACAAACTATTATTATATGAACTATTAACGGTGTCCTTCTGATATCTGATGTCTGGTCTCTCCAGAGTATAGGGCGACAGGGGGGCGGGGCCTCGTCAGTCACTTGGTTTCCCGAGAATGAATCCAGAGCCGTTGAAGGAAGGAGTTGCGCCGCCGCCGCAGACTTGCTCGGAGAACCCAAACACTGGACGTCTCTCCACGTGGGATGACGTCAGGATGAGGATGACCATGGAGGCGCGAGGAGGAATATGAACGCATTACGTGCTGCGAATGAACACATGAACAGCATGTAATGCAGTCATATCTGTCGTGACTGTTCACTACGTTATGGGAACCCCCCCCCCCCTCTAGTCCCCTTTTTTGTCGGGCAGGGCGCCCGCAATGGATATATAAGAACGGCGGGAGAATGAGGGATTAACTCAAATAGAGCTACCTGTCAACTAGCTAGCTACCTGTCAGCTACCTGTTAACTCTCTAGCTAACTGTCAACTAGCTAGCTACCTGTTAACTAGCTAGCTAACTGTCAACTAGCTAGCTACATGTAAACTAGCTAGCTACCTGTTAACTAGCTAGCTGTCAATTAGCTACCTACCGGTTAACTAGCTAGATACCCGTTAACTAGCTAGTTACCCGTCAACTAGCTAGCTACCTGTCAACTAGCTAGCTACCTATTAACTAGCTAGCTACCTGTCAAGTAGGTAACGTTAGCTACCTGTCAAGTAGGCTAGGTACTTGTTAACTAGCTAGCTACCTGTTAACTAGCTAGCGACCTGTCAAGTAAGTTAGGTACCTCTGATTATCAGATGTTAGATCCATCTGACAATCCATCCAAATCACATCGGCAATCAACAGAAAATTATAATTATTAGGTTGACCAGATATGAGTTTGTGAAAAGGAGGACACCTCAGCGGGGAGGGGGGGGTGGTCGCGATTGTTGACGGGGGGAGTGGGTCGTAGTGTATCACATGTTCACATGTGTCCACAGCCATGGTGACTAGATATGAAAATGAGCTTACTAACATAGAAAATAGAAAAACACTGCCTCAAAGTGCAAACGCACAGAAAATACAGGCCTAAAGTAAACGTTTTCAATGTTTGTCCCTATAAAACAATAACCTAAAAAAACAATAAAAAGTGGCTATAATAATAAAAAGCTTTGTGTGGATCGCGACCAAGACGAAAGCATGGATATTTCTTTTTTAGTTCATCCGTGAACTTGCATTGACGTTTCGGCATAGCTGCAGAGATGCCGCCGGTACCTGCGCTCTCATTGATAAACAAGGAAGCTGCTCACGCCACTGAGGTGCAGACTGACCAATTAAAAGCTCACAGAAAAGGCTGTCGACCAATGACGGTAGCTCTACAGTCAGACCGTACGTATGCAGGTAACTCCCCCTACTCACTGCCACTCACAGCAAAGCCAACAGAACTGGGTAGGGGGAGGGCACGGAAATTCCGATGTTGCATGTTTGAAAACAAAATCCCGGACGATTTCGAAAATCCGCCCGGACATTTTTTTAGGTCTCAAAAAGAGGACATGTCCGGGCAAAAGAGGACGTCTGGTCACCCTAGACTAGTGACAAATGCAGACTTACAAAATTAGCATTCATATGATCATACCATCTGGCTTTTGAACACGCACACATTTGAGAACAACAGTTATAAAACAAAAGACACACACAGTACTCTGATGATTTGGCTGATTCAGATGGAGGTTTTGGAGGGAAACGGAAATAATTAGCGTTGATGGAGATGGAGAGTTGAGGAGTTGGTATCCCCAGAGTGCTGCAGAAGTCTTCTCCTCCATATGGATGAGCTGGGTTTAATCCCGCTTTAATTCCATGTCTTTATTGGTACGGCAAAGAATGAAATGGGGTCAGCGGTACATAATTCACGCATCATTTTCTGGTCCGAGTTGGATTATTATTAGCATCCATTAGCTATTATTAGCATTCCAACATCTAGCCAGCACACCGCCACCAAAGTCTATTTTGGATTATCGGATTATCGGATTATTGGATCCCGATGGTCGTGTCATGTACTCCTCGCCCGACCGACTCCAATTTGAAAATATGAAGCAATTTGTTAAAAACTTAGCTAAAATGTGTAGAACTATATCATGTATGCGCAATTCTATATCGCTTTACAGCCAGTAAACTCGTCAAACTCATGTACAATACATTGGTAGAGAACTGAAGTTGTAATTTGGAAATTGTCGTTGGACCAACGCGATGTCAATATTGTATTATATGGTTGTTGATTGGTTAGGGAGGATTGGTTAGGTCCTCTGTTAGAGCATCATTTTACGTGTTTTGGCCAATAACAGATTAGCATGAAATAAAAAGAAGTACATTGAATTGATACAAGAGGAGGACCTTAAGGAGGACAGCAGGAGCCTGTCGTCCTCCGCCCCCCACCACCACTTAACAGACTGCCCTTTCCCCTCTTGCATGCCCTGCAGGTGCCGCTGTTGAAGCATTTTAATCAGAATTTAAATAATGGATTTTTTTCCAAAGAAGAGAGAAAAATTATTTTGTATTGTAATGCATGACTTCAGGTGAAATAACTAATTTGTGTATAATAACTCCTGAACTGAACCTGTCACAGTCTCTGCACTGGGTCTGGGAATGTCTCCTCATTCTCAGCGTCACCTGAGGCTGCTTTCATATGCAGAGCAGTAAAGTATGTAACACAGTTGCATTTAATCACAAATAGTACATTGATTATTTTAAAGCCAATAAAACCTGTTGTGTTATGAAGATCATGCCCTCCATCTATTTCCTAATTAAATTACATAATGTCACACTGTAAAAAAATATGGATTTCCAGTTACCCTAATGTGTTATCCTGAGTTGGTTCAACTAAACATAGGAGAAGCGTTGGTCCAATATGGAAATACTGCTTTGCATCAATAATAATTATTTTTGATAATTTAAATATATGTTAATTGTGAATTGAAAATTGTATTTACATTGATGTCGTGTGGGCTAATGTGTATCTAGCTAGTTATACAGCTTGCTTGCTAAAATTGCCTGGCTCTCCTTATGTCAAATTCCACTCCCTTCTTGCTTGTGTTGAAGGTCATTCATTAATTTGCTCACTTATGTTCTTGTTCACCATTTAACAATGTATTCAAGCTATATCAATTCAATTCAATTCAATTTTATTTGTATAGCGCCAATTCATAACAGATGTTATCTCAGGGCACTGAGATTGAGAGTGTGTGCTTTACTGTCATTATTGGTATGATAGGGATGCGGTCATCGTCGGCATCAAGTTCAGTAAGTTCAGGAACTGTTTGGTAGTGGAAAACAGTCACAATCTGAACATGTTTTACAGTCTATGGTCACGACCTAACAATAGATGCAAGACTGTCGTGGGGGGGGGGGGGGGGCAAGGCCCTGTGCGAACTTGACGTGCGAGGCCCTGCTCATTGACATGCATACGTATAAATCACGGTCATGCGCACATACAATAGCTATTCTAGTTCTACTGCACGCATAATACACACACACCGTAACTCAAACAAAGGAGATGGACTCATTGATGGATTAAGTAAAGGTCAATTTCATAAAATGTTCTTTCTGCAGATAAAATGTTCTCGCCCAGAATGCTACTTGTGCCACCGTCAAGAGGGACACACCTGGGATTAGAAACAGTGGCATATCTCTTCTAGAGAAAACACAATCATTTGAAATCCTACCTGCTTTCTGGTACATAAACAGCAGGAATAGAAAGAGGAAAGGTGCAAAGAAAGAACGACAGAGAAAGCAATAAAGAATAAAGAAATACATGTAACTATTTCAAATAAAATACAGTGTTCAGGTTACCAGGAATTTGACAAATATTTGACAAAACTTGTCAAGGGAAGTAAGTTAAAATAACATGATGATGGAAAGGGCTTTTACTAGCATGTAGCTAGTAGTAGCATGCCGTTCCTAAGTAACTACCCACAAAACCCACAGCAGCAAGCACACTGTGCCCAGCCAATCACAGCCAGCTATTTGGGCCGATCCAATGATGGTTTTAACCTTGTAGGAAAATTGCATTGTTAGTTAGCATACTTTGTGAGTGTGATTTACAGTACAACAGTGACAATGGGGGATGGACAACACGGTAGTGCGATACAAACACACAAACGTTTTACTTTACTTTTTACGTTTTACTTTGACACACAATTGGAAGACAATTTGGCTCCATAAAGAAGCTGTACGGGCCAAGAAAGGTCTGCTTATCAGCTTTCTGTCCTCGTGAGAACAATTATGCCACTTTGAATATGGAACCATTAGAGTAATTAGAGTCATTAGTGTGCTAACCAACAAACAAAGCAGAGATTCATTTAGCATTTATGGCCAAATGCTGAGTCATTCCCAAATTACACTAAATTATGTTATTGCATTTAATTCCTATTAAGGTATTGGCAGGAGCTGCAAGACAGGAATAGCAGTAAAATTGTATAAAGATGTACCCAACTGAAAACTGTGCAGAGCAGTTTGAAAACAACAAGCGTGCAATGACTATAACATTTTGCACATTGGAACCACCCATGCTAAAAATGTATGCGCTCACGGTCCTTTGGACAAAAGGCGTATATATTATATTATATATAACTATATATGTCACAGGAATGATTTGACATTATCGAGTGTTCCCCTGTAGTAGAACAAACATAACTATACCTCTTTTTTTTCTTTATTTTTTTTACATGGTCATGCCTACTCTTCTACTACATTATATACAAACATACTCTACAATGACATTATGTTTTTATTCCATGCAAGCATATTAAGCTCTCATGAGTCACAAGGCTATTGTTGTTGTAATTCTGACTCCGGGGACGCCGGCGGCATTGTGCCATTGGCAATGAGCGCTTCTTGATGGCAGCTTTTCCATCCAATCCAATTTCCCAGAGGAAACTACAATTGGAAGGGATTCACTTACCAAGGGTAGATAGGTGAGGCGAAAACAGTCTTACGTGTCTAAACTGTATGTCACCTGCCTATATCATATAAGCACAATATGCCCACAGTATGCTGAGGGCTCAGGTTATTTACGACAGAGCTGGGATCATTCCTCTGACTTTTCAGTTTATTTTGCCATGACCATAGAATTTCAAACATATATGGACCTTGGTTAATATTGGTTGCCAGTATAGGCCTATATATTAAATTATACTAATGATTATTTAAACATATTGCAAATTGCTTCCGGTTATGTATGTACAAATTGCAGAACAAGTATTCAAACACATATGCCAACTTTCAATGTAGTTGAAGTTACATTTCAATTTACTAAAAAATGTTGAAGGATATTTGTAGAACTTCAGTTTAGGTTTTCCTACATTGTCTACCTAGGAATGCAGTTGAAGCTTTTTCAGTTCGTATTCTTGAAGCAGCCTGCAAGATCCTGTTAGAGATTGTAATTAATTTTAATTAGAGGATCTCTCCAATTGAGCACAGCACGCTCAGTCAAATTAAAGTCCTATTGAACGCTCATCAGGTCTGCAGTTGTCGATAAGTTGCTTATCAAGGGAGTTTCCGGTAAGCTCCGCACCGCGTTCCCATCACAACTACTGCACAGAATTGAGTAGAATTGAGTGGCATCTAGTGGGACAGACTTGGCAGAAATGGAATATAATACTCATAAATATGTTTTACTTAGTGTATAATCCCATGGAAATAAGATTAGTTGTGTTTTCATTACCTTAGAATGAGCCCTTTATATCTACATAGGGAGCGGGTCTCCTTCCACGGAGGCCGCCATGTTGCACCGCCATGTTTCACCAGTAGCCCAGAAAGGACTCATTACAGCCAAAATGGCTTCCACCTCCACCTGGCAGCCAATCAAAGCAGAGAACCTGGAGTCTCCCCACCACCACCACACAAAAACGCTCACTTTCTATAACAAGGTTGCTGACAACACCAACACACCCTAAGCTACAGTGTCTACAGCCCACACTGATCTAAGCCTCATATCTCCATTCAATAATTAAAAGAGAAAGGTCTAATTAGATTCCAGTACTCTGGATATAACACATAATGCCAGCTCCAATTATACATGATTATGTGTTCATAATACATGAAGGTATAATATATTCCTTTCAAGCTATAGCAGCTTTTCAGCAGAGATCAAATTATATACTACAATTTTCAAAAGTCCTTACAACCTCCACTGCACTCGGAAGAGGAGAAGAGAAGGGCTCCAAACTAATTTAAGTATATTGCCCCTTTTAACACATTTGAACCATATTTAATACAAAAATACCCGACTACCCGAAAAAATCTCTTAGTCTTGACAAAAATGCGGTTTGCAAAACATCAGCTAAAGATGTCAACAAATAGGCCTACCAATTCTAGCAAAACATAGACAAGCTTATCCGCAGTGGAACATTGACTTTTAAAGTTCACGTCATAACAAAGTCCAAGCTTTCATCTAAGCCATTTGACATTATCTTCAGCAGTTTAAAAACCAACCTCCCTTCATTATGTAATGACTCAAGCTACCATCCATGGTTCACTGTCCCGAAGCAGGATGGTACCGTGCTGGAACTAAGTCTGAGTGATTACACTGTGAAAGTGGGGGGGGGGGGGGGGGTGAAGGTGAAGGAGCGTGTCTATGTGTAGGAAGAGATAACACAGCCACAATGTATTTTCACACACACAAGGGACACGTGGGACGGCTCTGCTCTGGTCTGGTGGTGAGACGAGCTGCCATGCACGCTATGTGGGTCTCCATTTGATCAAAATTGGTCTTCCAGCATAAACACCGCTCGCTAAATGATTATACACACAGCGGCGCAGGCTTATGTGAGCATTCCTCCTCGGCAAGAGAGCAGTACTCGCACTTTCTTTCAACACCCCTGTCCCCCGATTACATGTCCAGAATCTGTATCATTCACAACCTATCATGTCCTTTGGTTCATATGTATGCAGACTTCACAATAATCTCTTTTATTATTATTATTATTATCAACTGGAGGATCCCATTTAATTAAAAGCCGACCACCAATGACTTCAGCTGTCGGGTGCTGTCAAGCTGGTCCACTCTAATAGATGGTCTGACATCCCTTCTCTTCTTTTTCTTTTTAATTTACACCTGCTACTTTACACCCCCACCCCCCTGGGTGTCACTGTGAGTGACACCCAGGGGGGGAACTATTGAACTATTATATTTTGCAAACGAATAAACCAAACCAAACCAGCAAACTCATTAATCACACTTGTTTAGCGGTTTAGAGAAGGCATGGCCTGCAGTTGTGGTGAGTTGTCCCATAGATCTATCGAATACTGGTACTGGCTTTAGTATTAACTGTTGTTTCTTATCAAAAATATTGCATTCAAGGAATATGCTAATCAAGATGAAATAGGAATTTAACGACATATTCATCGCTTGATGATACAGATGTGGATGTTATGAGTTTTACACCATAGTTCTTTGTACAACTCAACATGACGAAACAAACAACCCGATTAAAAATCACACACAGTCTCATTATGTACAGTATCATCCTATTATCTCAAAGCTGCTTTGGCATGGAAGTGAGTGGGCGTGTTTGTCTGATGAATAATAATAACAATGAGATAGTCAGATCTTTGTGGGAAAGAAAGTGGAGTGGTGGCAGCATGCCATTGAAGATAATGTGACCCCAATATATTGTATATATGTTGAATGAAGCGTACATTGTTCATGCTCAGATTCATTACAGTTAGTCTTCAATTACAGCATGTCGTTACTGCAATATGATGAGTCATCTGCAGAGAGAGAGAGAAGCGTCCATGAAATGATCTAATAATGTAACTGCTCATTTGTCCACAGTGTGGACAGCATGTTACACTTCCCCATCTGACATCGGGAAAAGTAAAGCTCCACCAGGGGCCGGTTCTTATACAGCCGCACTCACAAAGCGTGACCAGTATGCAATTGCAGGCCTCTCCCAACGGGCCCAGAAATGTACCAGCACAGCACAGCTGACCCACACAGTCTACAAATCCCGAGATGTTCACATCTCTGCTCCTCTCTGTGTCTCTTTTCCACTGTGATGGTTCATTTGTTTAACCCCGTGGGCCCGAATGCAGGGAACCCACTATAGAGAATGCTCCACCAGGGGGATGACATTTAAGTTGATGTTTTTTTCTTGCACGTGCCTCGTGGGATGGATTTCGCACAGGCAATTTGTCTTTTTGCGCTAAAACACTGAAAATGTGGAATTAAAAAAGGCATTTAACCTTAAATCTTATTTACCAGATGGGAAAGAAAGAGAAAGTATGGGATATAGAGGGATAAAGAGCGAATGGGCGTGTGGTTGGGTGTGTGAGTGAGATAGAGAAAAAAAGGGGACTTTGTGTATAAGGTTATAAGGACAGCGAAATAGAAGGAGTGGAACAGGAAGAAATAAAGAAAAGGCAGGAGACAGCAGAGCACCATTTTTGCATGGACTCTTTTATAAGTGCTACTCTTTATAATGAATAACCTTCAGCTGTCATAATTTTAGAGTTTGACTTGTCATAGTCAAACTCTAAAATTATGAAGAAAAAAAATGTGTTCATTCTTTTTTTGAATGAAAAAACGTTACAAGCTTCAGCTATGGAAAAACAAATGCAGATTGAATTGCGATAAAAGCCAAAAGTTATCACAGGGCGGTGTTTGAAAATGTTGAGCATTGTTCATCCTCCGTTCATCCACCACTGACCAGGGTGAGCAGGCCATCAACAAGTTCAGTTCTCGTGTACTTCCCAGTGAACCCACTGTTCAGCTCGAATTTGAACACTGACATCTAAAAAAAAAGCGCCATCTGCTAGTCCCACTGACATGTGGGCACCGACCATCTTTCATGCTACATCAGATCCCACATGGGTGTAAGTTTTGACAGCACATCGAAGATGATAAGAAAATAATTTCAATAGTGAAATCCAGCTTTCAACTCAGGACCATTGGGAAAATCAGACACTTCCTATCGCCTCCGGGCCTTGAACAAATTATCAATGTTTTTATTTCATCCAGAATTGACCACTGCATTTCACTTTACTTTGATATCTCTTTGGTATATCCAGACTACAACTTGTTCAAAACGTTGCAGGCTATTAAGCCAAAACTAATAACCGCAACAAAGCTATGTTTTTACATAATGTGGGTGAACCCGCACTGAGGCCACATAGAGAAGTTGCATCATGTGTCACATTAGGGCCACTATCGATCTGGGGGGGTACGCAAAATAAATCGGTGATTTACCTTCCCAAACAGAATAGCTGAGACTGCAGTCTCAGTACCAAAAGTAAATGCATGCACCCTAGTGTACCAACAGAATAACATTATCACAATGTCTAATATCTAAGGGATAATGTTCATAGAATATCAAATAGGCTACAATATAACCCAGTGTGTGAATTGCGCAGGGTCGTTACATTTTGCTGGAACGCACTTCTCAATGTTGCCTTAACATAATCCCGCCGACACAATCCATTAATTATGTTCAAAATAAGAACAATCGAAACGTGATGAATACTAACTGGACAATCTGATCACCACTGGTTTCATTTTTAAATGACAATTATTTGGGCGACTGAGTGCATGCAGGCACATGGGAAGGCATCTTGAGTGAGGGGTGCTGCCATGCAAAAGCCACAATTGTAACCTTGAATCGGCTAAATTGAAGTTCG
>JAOPJI010060002.1:0-12427 GCA_027122695.1 Merluccius productus
CGAGGCTGTTTTTGTAGATTTCCAACTTCTCCTCATCGCACGAAGTTGATTCACCCGTCATTAGATAGAGGACCAAACGGGGAGTCTAGCGACGGCAAGCAAAACGAATTTCAGATTTCGTAAATAGCCAAAAAAGAAAAATTTCCGCCCGATGTGGGGGTCGAACCCACGACCCTGAGATTTGTAATCGCATTATTGGGCCATACAGATAAACTACAGATTTATGTTTCTAGTCTAACTAAAGTGGTTTATATAATCTTCCTCTGGGAAAAGAATGGGCCGGAAATATGCAGTAGGAGAGGAGATATGACGAAAATACTAGATTATTAATGGGAAACTACACCCCTCTGCACATGATTATTCCAAACAAGTCTGGAATCTTCAAGTACTGAGAGGGTAATTTCCTTCATTAAACGTCTACGTACCTTGGTGTTCTTTATGAGGCAGAATCGATCCAAGATTGACAGTGTGGATTGGTGATGGCAGCCAAGAGAGCCGAAAATTAGGGCGGTTTTGTGGACTCCAAAACCTTGTTCCTCTAGTGAGCGTCCCTCTTGTGCATACTTTTGTGTTTTGTGTTGGTGGATTTCATTGAGTCGATCTGGTCCATTTTCATATGGTATGGAGACGTCTATAATGTGGATGGTTTTTGATTTATAATTTATCAAGGAAATGTCAGGACGACGGTTGGATACGCCAAAAGGAAGTCTTTGGTCCACTCGAAGATCCCAATATTGCTTGGCTTGGTTCTTTTTGTTGTCTAGCGTCTTTTTGATTTGATCGGAGATGAGTTTGACGACGTGGTTATGTCGAAGCGTTCGAAGCGCTTCGCCACGTTTGCATCCGCCAAGAACATGTCCAAGGGTTTCTACACCACAAGGACAATGTCGACAGATAACGTCAGGTGAAAGTTTGGCTTGGAAGAGTATTGATTTGGTGGCTAGAATGTTTAGACGTCCCATAATTGCAAAGCGGTGAGTGTTTGTTCGCATATCGCAGTTTGAGATCCATTTGTTGCATAAAGGCAGCCAATCGAAGCACTTTACCAATTTGCCTTGGGATGTTTGGTTGCTCCACTGTTCCATATGCGTTTGTTGGTTGTGCCATCGAAGCATTTTGATACGAGTGGGTACCACAATCTGAGGTCTGGTTGTTGGTCGCGATGGTTGTTTGAGTGATGTTTGATCTAGATCAATGTTAAAATCTCTAGAATTTTCATTGTTGGAGATTGTAACACCAAGAGCTTTGCGGTGGATTCTTATGGACGAGAGTAGTGAGCGTATATCGTGTATTTTTCCGATTTCCGCATCCATATTCACGTATTCAGCGATTGATTTTGTTGATTTGGTGCGTTTGTGTACAATTTGAGTCAGAGAAGCGCTCGCCAGAGCAGCTATTCTATCATCCAATGAATGTAACATGTTGAGAGCAATAGCCAGTCGTAATGCCGCGTAGTCTTCTCTTAGATTTTTCAATCCAAGGCCACCATTAGGAACTGGTGTGTAGAAAAAGTGTCTTGAAGATTGTGTGGGAATTTTCAGCCAACTTCGAACATTTGCAAGAATTAAGCTGTCGAGCTTTTTGAGCTGTTCAACTTTGAGTGTGTGGTTGCGAATGAAGAACTCTAATGTTGGGAATAGGTATATTTTCAAGAGTTCTACCTTCATGAATGCTAATAGTGGTGATTGGGAAAGTTTGTTCAAGCTGGTTTTAAATTGTTCGAAAGGTTTTGGTAAGTCTTTGAAGGATTGTAGGTTCATTGTGGTTCCAAGATATTTATACACGTTTGATTCGTTGAGGAGAGGAATGTTTTGACTGTTGACAATCAATCTGTTACAAATGTTGACTGGTAGGCTATCGTCATTGATTTTTCTGATTTTCTTGACGTAGTTTATGGTGATTCTACTTGATTTGTTGGGGTTGAATTTCATATTGAGGTTGTCGAAGAATTGTTCGCAGTGTTTTAGCAATTTGACCATTTCAGCTTGTGAAGGGGCCATGAGAACTAAATCATCTGCGAACGCCTGTATGTTGAATTTTGAGTTGTGGAGATTGTAGCCATATTCAGATTTATCAAGGTCTCGTAGCAGATCATCGATTGTCATGTTAAACAACAGAGGTGATAACGGACAACCTTGTCTTACTCCTTGACCGTTCATTGGAATTTTGATGGTGTTTCCATTTTGATCAGTTGCAACATTGTAGCTTTCCGCATAAAGGTGACTGATGAATTGATGTAGTTGATTTGGAAATTCACGTTTGGTCATTATATCGTTGATTGCGTAGTGTGGAACAGTGTCAAACGCTTTTTTTAGATCTAGCCATACCACACACAAGTTCTTTCTGTCTCGTCTAGTTGAATCCAGAATCTCTTGTAGAGCGAATGAATGTTCAGCACATCCATCACTCAAAGTGAATCCTTTTTGGTTAGGTGACAGTTCTATGGCTGGCCGTATTTTTCCATTAATCAGCGACATAAACAGACGGTATATCGTCTGGGTAATGGAGATAGGTCTATAGTTGGATGGATTAGTTTGGTCTATTTCGTCAGACTTGGGAAGGAGCACCAGTCTTCCTTCTAGCCATTCAGGTGGAGGTTTGCCATTGTTTAGGATTTTGCTGAATATTGTGCACAAAATGGAATCACTTCTCGGGAGTCTTTTCCAAAATTTGATCGATATGCCGTCTGTACCACTTGCAGAATCGCTTTTGGCTTTGTTGAGAGCAGCATTCACTTCTTCTTCGTTGACGTAGAGCAAATTTTCCTCGCATGTTTCTCTTTTCGAGTAGGGATTGTCAATTTGAGAGGATTGAGTAGATTGAGTGTTTGTTGGAATTGATGGTGACGAGATTGATTCGGTTGGTTTGGTTGGTCTGATTGGTGGTGGAAAGGTGAGTGCATCAAATATTTGTTGCACGTTTGCTTGACACCACTTTGGTTTTGGTTGGGTAATTTCCCTGAAACATCGTTTGGGATTTGTTCTAAACATTCCTCTCAGTCGGCGAATCTCTTCAGTGGACATTTGAGTTGTTTGTGATGGTTCGTTTACATTCAAGTTGGAGTTTTCTTCAATTTGTGTTAATTTATCAGATTGTGTGGTTGGTTCTGGATTTGAGTGATCGTTGATATCTTTGTTTGGAGGTTTTGGTGTAGGCACATAGTACAAACCAAGAATGGTTGCATGGTGTTTGGCTAACTTGATAAAGTTGGAGTATAAAGTATCAACATCCAAGTTGTTGTGATCATTGAGATATTTCGTCAACACATCCGATGCTTCTTCAAACTGTTTGGCTCTTTCTTCTTTCTTCCTTTTCCTTTTCTCGGTTTGATTTTCATCAGGAGGAGGATCAGTTTGAGTGTCAGAAATCAGCAAAGGTGAATCATTAGCATGTTTCTCGGATTGAGATGTTCTCGGTGAGTTAACATTATCAAGTACCTCAGATGGTGTTGATGGGACGGATAAAGTTAACAAGGAATCCAGATTTTGATGTTTCTTTCCAAAATGCTTGCTAGAAGGTGCTGGTTCTTGTGAGTTTGTATCGATAAATTGAGAGTAACCAGTACTTTCAATGACAGTTGTAGATTTTGGTGTGTATTTGTACTTTTTAGCAAGCTTGCTTCTCAATGTTTCAGATTTCTTGGTAGATTCTTTGATAGCTTTTATCATTTCATCAACTTCTGGATAGAGAGCGTTGGAATCAACCACAGGAATGGATTGTTGTGTAGTTTGGATAGTTAATGTTGGTGTTTGATTGGGAGTTTGATTTTGTGCTGGATTTTCGTTTTTAACAACCGTATCAGCAGGAGTGGTGGGAATGTGTATTACAGAATTGGTAACATCGGCTTCCAAACATGAAAGGAACAATGTATCATTGATACTTTCAGATGGTATTGTTAGGATAGATGGTTCATCAACAATAAGTGCTTGATTGAGATCAATAACAGGAGATGGTGTTGAAATGTTTTGGTTGTTACCAAAGTCAAGAGTAACAGTAAGAGCTGGTTCTTTCATTGGCTCTATTGGTTTCATCAGTTTGAGGAGTTCCATAAGATTTTGTTTATTTTGTTCCTCATCAACAGCTTCAATTTCAAAGTCTTCATCGCCATGATAGATTCTATATGGAGGAGAAGATGGAGAAGATGGAGATTGTTGAAATGACTCTTCCAATATAGCGTTGTTGAGCAAGTCATCCTCTTCAGCTTCATGAATTGAAGGATGTTGAATTGGGGCTTGTAATTCAGCCATATTGGAGGTTGTTTCCAACGAGGATGGGGATGGTGGTAGAGGAGAGAGTAATAATACAGGTTGTTGTGCGATCTCTGTCTCATTTGTAGATAACCATGAAAGTGGTGATGGAAGTTTTGGTAAGGAATTTGTAGGTGACGTTTGTTTAATGTTGTCATCTTTCGATGAGAGTGAGAGTGAGAGGAGTTCAGAGTCGGATCCATTTTGTGTGAGTATGGCTGCTAGTCTCTGTGATTTTCGTTGAGGTTGTGTATATGTAGAGATATCAGTTGGTGGTATATATTCAGAGTGGTTGAGCAGCGTTTCATTAGTTGGAATTATAGTAGTAGTATCATTATTATCATTGTGATGTGCGATATCATCACAGTCGTGGGTAGGGCGGTTAATATTGTAATTATAATTATCGTAAGTAGGTAAAATAGTAGTAGTAGTAGTAGTAGTAGTAGTAGTAGTAATAGGCGAAGAAGGTAAAGTATCAAGTGGTGGTAGAGTTACCGTTGGTTGGTTTTCATTATCATCATTTGCAACCATTGTAGTAGGAGTGGGAATTGAAGAATCAGTTGTTGTTGTTGTTGAAGTTGTAGTAATAGGTGGTTGCAATTTTGATGAAGGATGTTCATTCGGAGATGTGTAGGTTGTGTAAATTGATGGGTGGACATATTCCTTGGCATCAATTGAAATCGTTTCGGTTAATTGAATGATGCCAGTTGGTGGAATCAGCAGAGTTGGAAATGTTAGGTCAAATTCCTTCAGTTTTCTCCGTTTGAATAGTGGGGCTGTTGCAAAGGACGAGCTATCATGGTAGTGTTGTGCCATTGGAGCATCACAATCATCATTCGATGGATCAGCATTTAGTTGGGATAGTTGTTTGATTACCTGTTGTTTTAACGTATTCAATGCAAAAATGTACCTTTCACGTTGATCCAACAGAGGTTTTGACGGTTTTCTTGTTATTCGAGAGATGACCATCCATAGCTCCTTGAGTGTTGGTTTGAATCCTCCAGCAACGATCTCGCTACTTGATTTCAGTGCACAAAACGCATTGGCGTCGGATTCGGAGAGTCGTTGTTTGAAAGTTGAGAGAAATAGCTCCATGAAAGTTTCGTCGCCATTCGTTGTTCTCATGCTGGAGAACAACAATCTTGAAGAACTCTGGTAGAACGAAATGAATCTTCTCACAAAGTTGGCAACATCTTTAAGGAGAGATGGCAACTTGATTCTTCGACGCTTGGCTTCCAGGTATATCTCAAAGTAAAAATACACTATCTCGCCGAGGCTCGAACGGTAGATTTCTAGCTTCTCGATATCGCAGGATGTTGAATTTGGTGTCATTAGAATCAGCACGTTGCGTAGAGTTGTCTGGTATGCAATTTGGAGCAAAAAGGATGCGTCGGAAAAAACGAAAAACAAATGCGCCCGATGTGGGGGTCGAACCCACGACCCTGAGATTAAAATAAGTGTACTACTACAAAATATATTTTTTGTTCTTTCGATTGGTGTGCCGATCAATCGATTCGGTGGGGAACTTGGGGGGAAAAAGTATGTTTCAAAGTTGGACGATTTCAGACGACGGATAAGGGGAGAATGACCTCTTTTCGGGGACGATGGTCAGGTGGAAGGGGGTAGAGCTCAATGACGACAATGACTCTTAAAGATAGCATGGCTATCTTCAAGAATCATCCTCGTTATGGCCGATTTAACATACTTGGTCTTACTTTTGGAGATCCCCAATACTTTGTAGATGGGTTGGTTTTCAACAGGGTGGGATCCAAGGCTTCCAAAGATTAGGCCATGGGTGTGGACCTTGAACTTTAGGCTTTCCAAGTACGCTTTTTCCTCCTGATATCTTTCCATCTTTGCTTGACGGACTTGTGCTAGTCTGTCAGGTGATTCTTCGAAAGGAATTGAGATATCGATTATATTCGCAGTGAGCGTCCTTTCGTTTATGATGACCAGGTCAGGTCTTCCGGAGAAGCCGTCGATGAACTGCTGGTCTTTCCATATCATTGTTTGACGACCGATCTTGCACTTGGCGTAGAGGAAATTGAGGACGTTGTTGTGTCTCGTCATGAAGAGTGATTGGTTGAATGTGCATCCATTTAGAATGTGTGATGTAGATTCATGGGCGAACTTACAACGACGACAATTCGGGGATGGAGAGGCCTTTATCTTGAATAGGTTATTGTTGGTAGGTAGGAGGTTAAGTCTGGCCTTGAGTGCAAAGTGGGCGGAGGTTACTTTAATTCGACCACTGTGTATCCAAGAGTTGGACTTTTTGTCCACGGAGAATGAATGGCACGTTTTACCCTGATCAGGCAAAGCCTTCCAGGTTTCAAACGCTGCGGATTGGAGATGCCACCTAAGTGTTTTAATACGCGTAGGTATTACTTTGGGAATAATGGCTGATGGGGGTTTGTTGAGAGATGACTGATCCAAGTCTATCTCAAAGGGGTTGTCTGGGTGACGATTGACAAGGGTGACTTTGATTTTTGCGCGGTGCATTTTGATGGATGAAAGGAGCGTCCTGATGTCTCTAATTTTGGAAGTGCTTTTTTCATCCGAGTTCAAAAAGTCGACCGGGGAAAGTTGAGGAGAGTTGGAAGATGGATCATGGCGCATTACGATGGATTGTTGGAGGGAGAGTTGACTTGTGGACAGGATTCTGATATCATCGCTGTTAAGGATTGAAAGTGCAGATGATAGTCGTAGAGCTCGGTAGTCCTGAGCAAGTTCTCTAACTCCAAGGCCGCCAAGTTTGGTTGGAGTATGGAAGAATGCCTTGTTTACTGTGACAGGTAGTTGGAACCAATTGGAAATATGGGAATTGATGTGTCGATCAAGCGATTTCAGGTCTTCAATCTTCAGATGGGTGGATTTTAGACAGTAATCAAGCTGGGGAAGTAGATAGATCTTCAGTATCTCCAGCTTCATGTACGGAAACAGGGGGGAATTTGAAATTTTGGATAGGTGATCTTTAAATTTGGCGGTTGGGCGTCTAATATCTTGGAAGGATGTTAGATTCTTATCGGTACCCAAATATCTGTATGCGTTGAATTCTGAAATGGGTGGAATTGGTTGGTTGGAGATTGTTAGAGGTTGTTGATAGTTTGGCATGTTGATAACACGGTGACCAGCTACAAAGGTTGCTTGCAAAGCTGAGCACTTGTCGATGTTGACTTTCATGTCGCAATCAAGTAGTAGTTTGTCAACTATGCGTAGACTTTTTTCGCATTTTTCATGGCTATCCGACATGACGACTATATCGTCAGCGTAAGCCAGGACAGAGATTTGAGTGGTGTCATTAAGTCTGAAGCCATATTCTTCTTGGTCAATCATGCGAAGGCCATTGTCGATAACAAGGTTAAATAGGAGTGGGGAAAGAGGACATCCTTGGCGGACTCCTCTTCCGTTGAGGAATTGATTTGCATGATTGCCAGAGCCATCGGTTATCTTGTTAAAGGAATTTTTCAAGAGAAACTTGACAATATTGAGGACGTTAGGGTGTACATTGTTGGATTCAAGTTGATTGATGATGGCCCAATGAGGAACTGTATCAAACGCTTTCTTCAAATCCAACCATGCCATATGAAGTGTGCGTTTGTTGCGTCGATGAGTGTTTAGAACTTCCTGTAACAAGTAGGAATGTTCTATACAACCTTCTCCTATTTGGAAACCCTTTTGACTGGGCGATAGGGAAATGTTTGGAGCGATTAGTCGATTGATCGTAGACATAAAGATCCTGTAGATGCAGTTGGTAACTACGATCGGTCGATAATCAGACGTGTCGTGTGGATTGGGAGTATCAGATTTTGGCACCAGAATTAAGCGACCTTCAAGCCACTGTTGAGGCAATTGATTCGATTTGAGAATTGAGTTGAACAGTTGAGCCAAGGGAACGTCAATACCAGACAGCTTTTTGAAATAGTTCATATGAATGCCATCAGGACCAGTACTGGTGTCTGATTTGGCTTTCAAGATTGACTTTAGGACATCTTCAGACGTAACATTGAAGGAATCTGATCTTTGGGAAAGTTGGCTAGGATAAATTGAGTTTTGACGTTGTTGAGAATTGTTTTGTTGCGGTTGGTTGGCGTTGGCTTGTGAATTGAATTCAGAAGATTGAGTGGCAAAGTCATTGTTGCCATTGTTTGAAGGTTGCGATGATGGAGATGAAGGAACAGCAGTGGGTTGTTGAGGAATAGGATGTTGTGTGTCAGATGCTGGAGTATGATCAGGAAGTGTAGCTAGAGCAGTTGCACATTTGAATCGCTCTGGGATTATTGGTGGTGGGAACGTTAGAGAGTCGACCATGTCTTGAGCAGAAAGTTCGCACCAGGTAGGTTTCGACTCTGTTATTTCTCTGACACACTTTTTCCTGTTGAGAGTGTACAAAGAGCGAAGACGTTTCGCTTGTTTCTCTTCTTCCGTGAGTGGTTTTTGTTTTGGTGTTGACTTTGAAGGTTCCTCAACAGGTTGTTCAGTCGCAACATTATCAGCAGTCAAAACAGGAGTGCAGGATGGTTTATCAACATTTATTTGAGGTGCCATATCTGAAGGTTTCTGAAGTTTTTTCGCAATGAAAAAGAACTTGAGGGATTTGGCTTGGATTGTTGCCAAATTGATAAAGTTTGTGTAGAGCTCATCCATCGGATCATTGTTGAATTTTTGTATGAGTAAGCCCAGATCGTCAACACAGACTCTGGCTTTCTCATTGAACTTTTCTTTGTGATCAAAGTAATCAGGATGATCATTTGTCACATCATTTGTCGCATCTTGGGAATTTGGTTGAATAGGAGGTTGAAGGTTTTCACGTTGTTTAGGATTGGGATGATTTACTTTATTTTTGTTTTCAACAGGAGAATGATCAGGAATGACTGGTGGAACAAAAACTTCAGAAGCATTTTGTCCAGGAAGCACTACATTTTTGGATGTGGTTGGAATTTGTGAGTTTGGTGTAGGCTTCTTTGTGAATTGCACTTTTTTAGCCGGTTTGAAGGGATTGTTTGACTTTTGTTTGTGGCTACTAATTATTGACTTTATCAATGATTGATTGTCAATTGTTGAAGCAGGATATTGGTGTGTTTCATCGGCTTTAGGCGTTGATGTTTGGTTCGAAGTAACAATATCAGAGTCTTTGCTGATTTGATTGGTTTGATTTGTTTGATTGGTTTGGTTGAAATTAGGAATGTATGCTTTTGGCTCGGCTTGTGAATCACATTCATCAAACTCCCAATGTATAACATTCACATCATCAGGAAGATCTTGAAAGATTCTTGCTGCTCTTAATGTGAGCTGGTGCAGTTTTGGATCAACAATGTTGTGATCAAGCTGAGAAGACACGTCGCTATGAATGTTAAACTCAAAAGGTTTTGAGTTTTTATCAATAGTAGGTTGTTCATCAGCCGAGGAGCATGAATCCAGTACAATAACTGGGATTTCATTTGTAGGATTGAATCGAGACTCTGAATTTTCTTTAGCTGAAGCAATAAAGTTTGTCACTTCTTGGGAATCAACCATAATTGGTGATTCTTTAGCAAATTTAATTTTCTTTGCCTTGGGATTGATGAAAAATTCTGATGTTGTCCTGTTTCGTAACAAATTTGGTTCTTCGTCACTTTCAAGACTAACAACGGAGCGTTTGGATTTTGGAGATGAAGGCATAATGTTTAGGGTCGCTTCTTGAGAGTCCAAGTTTCCATTCGGCACAATGGTGGGATTGGTTGAAGCAGTTGGTTGTTCATTATCATTTGCATTTAATTTATTTATTTTAACAGAATTAGAATTTGTTGATTTAGTTAAATTTGTAGTAGTAGTTAAATTATTCGAATTAGGATTATTATTAAAGTTGTCAGAATTAGAGTTTGAATTATTATTGTTAGAAATAGAATTCGAATTGTTGTTTAAAGTAGGGTCATTATTTAAAGGGCTTTTAGAATTAAAATTAGTAGTAGAATTAATAGAATTATTAGGCGTAGTTAAAGTATTAACTAAATTAAAAGTAGGTAAAGTAGGTAAGGTAGGTAAAGTAGATAAGGTAGGTAAAGTAGTAGTATCGTGATCTAATGTTTTAATCATTATTGACTCTGGTTCTAGATATTCTGGAGTATCTAGATACTCTGGAGTATTTGAGTAGTTATTTTCAATTTTGTCCGATTCTTCAAATTTAGAATTTAAATTTAAAGAAGGATCATCAACTTGCGAATTTTGATTTTGCTTAATGTCAGCGTTGTGCATTAATTTTAGTTGTTCAATGGCGTGAGCGTCGGGAGACAAGTCAATATTAATGTTTGGTGAAAGTTTAACACTAGGCGCATGAGACATGTCAAAAACAGAGTCAATATTAATTGGATTAATTTCAGGAGGAATATTTAAAAGTGGATCGAGATCTATTTCTGGAACCCAATCATTTTCTGAATCTGATCTGGAATAATCATCTTCAGGATCCGAATTTGGGTTATTGTTAACAAATTCAAGATGGTCAGTTTTAATATATTGGTCAATTGTATCAAAGTAATCGAATTTTTCTGCGCAGACATCTTCATCGTCAGAATGACTTTCAGAGTTAAAGTTAAGGTTAGCGTTAGCTGGTTCTGAAACAATAAGGAGTTGATCATTAGCTTCTTCATCAAAGGTAATGCAAGGTGAATTAATCATTGTTAACTCTTCATTAAGGTTATCTGTTACAACAGGTTCCTGGTGTGGTAGCTGCGTGTCAGACAAATTTAAGGAACGGGAGCGCACAAAGTTATTATATTGATCAATTGTGATAGTTTCATTATAATTTCTAACATTAGAATGATCATTAATATTACGAGAGTTATTACTCAAGTCATAGTCATGGTCATGGTCATAGTCATGCGTGACTTGATTAGTAGTAGTAAGGTGGTTAAAATTATCCATTTGATTTAATTCATTCGCTTGGTTAAATTGAGTTGTTTCAAGATGATTAACATTAAAGTTTGAGTTATCGTTACAGTTATATAACATGTTAGTGTTAATACCAAGGTTAACGTCAGGTTTAAAGTTGTACGTGTTAGAAGAATTTGACGAATTATTTGAATTGTTAAAGGTAATATTATCATCAAGTGATTGAGTTTGAGTTGTAAAATCACATGAATTAATATCAAGGCTAACATTTGAAATTGACGTTGATGAATTGTTAACTTTATTCAAAGTAAAACTAGTTGCTTTTAAGGGTGAATGGTTGTTGTTTAGAGTAAAATTAAAATTTGTATCAATATTATTAGCAAGTTGATTATTAAGAGAATTATCAGAGTTTATGGAATTAATCGAGATTTGGTTAGAATCATAGTTGGATGTGTTAGGAATTAAAGATAAATTTATATTTGAATTAACATTTGATTGAACGTTAACATCCGATGTATTAGATGAATGAATTTGTATTACACTGTTAGAAATTATCGACTCCACGCCATGAGATGTTTCATCATCACATGACCTGGATGCTGATTCACCAACCAATGTCGAGGTGTTTAAGGTCATTAATGGAGGATTACTCTCGCTATTATCACATAACAAATTTCGATTTTCCCTCACAATTTTAACACGGGAGCCTTTTTCGTTTAAATATTTAACAAATTCAACGTATTTACTACCCAATGATGGTTTAAACGTAAAGTCTTCGGCCAATTTAACTGAACCATCCAAGTCAAGAAACTCTGGTGGAAATTCACCAGAATCTATTTCACTTTGAATGGCACTTACTAGCCTATGTAGTAGAATATCGCGCTGTGTTAAAGCACGTTTAACTTGTGACTTTGAATTTCCAATGCTAGCCGAGGTATAAGGAGTTAACGATGGCGCAGTATTTAAGATTTTCGCGTTCTTTGAGAGTCTCTCCATAACTTTAACATACTCTGAAGCTATTTTAGCAACAGGGTGCAACTTTTTATGGACACCTCGACGCTCAACATAAATGGAATAAAATATATAGAGCACGTCAGATAACGACCCGATAGAAAAGTCCTTATAGAGACTCATTTTCAAAACTTTTAGTACCGTTAGAATGAGCAAACGATAATGCGTCTAATGATAACAAAATTACCTTGATCCAGGAGGTGGCCAAAAAACGAAAAACAAATGCGCCCGATGTGGGGGTCGAACCCACGACCCTGAGATTAAAATAAGTGTACTACTACAAAATATATTTTTTGTTCTTT